>KB853245.1:8605-21941 GCA_000372705.1 Cerataphis brasiliensis yeast-like symbiont
CATCTGCTGGAGAAGAAGGCGTTGCGGCACTCGTGGCGGACAACACGCCCGGTTTCGTTCGTCTGAGACGCGACGCGACGTGCTGACCGATGGCCAGGACAGGCCAGGTCCGAGCCGCGTCAATGATGGGCAGCTCCAAAGGACGCGCCGAAGGCATGACCAGAGCCGGCGATGATACTCGGGCATAGACGGCCTCTGGATGGGAGCATCAGCCGATGGATGTTGGCGGCAGGTCACGTGTCCGAGCGGCCGCCCTGTTGCCACAACTTCATGTCTTCCTCCGTAGCCAAGGAAGGAAGGGCTGCGAAGCTCCTTGTCTACCGCGTCTGCCAGGAGCCTCAGGCCAGACTCTTCTTCCGGCCACAATTGAGCCTGAAAGAAGAGAATCAGGAAGGCATGAAAAAGATGGAAAAGCCTTCAGACGCCATTTCTCCTTGGGTGTGGCCGATTGCATGGGCCCTCGTCCCTGTGCCACTCCAGCAGCAGCAGAGCCATGGTGGACCATGCAGTCGACCGCTTCTGGGCACATCGCCGACGGCACTGCCGCTTGCCGTGAGCCCTAGATGAGCTCTTCTTACAAGCCTCCTGCGACAACATGCCGTGGCTGGACCGGCGGCCGCGAACTCAACCTTGTTTCATGAACCGTCCTCCCTCGTCGACACGCGGCAGAGCCCTGGGGGCTAGCGTCGGCCGTGCCTCTCCGTGCTTCTCGGGCCGGCCAGACGGCGTCCGATCCGGCCTTGGTAACCGGCCGTGGGCATGGCATGGGCCGAGAACAAGCCAGACAGCGCCTGGGACTTAAGGGGCGGGCTCAATGCCGGTCGCTTGGAGGCGATCCTGTCTGACCCAGACCAGACGAGGCCGGGGTGGCACCGAGCCAGCATAGGCTTTTCCCAACTGACTCTTGCTCTCGGCTCCTCACGCGTCTTGGTGTGACGGCGTGGCAAGAAGTGGGTGGGTACAGATTCGACGGCTCCAAACAAGCGCGCACTATTGTGTGTAACGGGCGTCTGCGGCCCCCGGTCGGGCTCTTCAGTTACGTACAGCCCAGAGAGCCACGGCACGCCTTCCCACCGAGGTGTGAGAGGCTGTGTGCAGCAGGGCCGGGAGAGAGGCCGGGTTGGGTGAAGCGGTCCATCTATTGTCTAGACGGTGTCTGTGCGCATGGTCGCTCCCGACCGCGGACGAGGGCAAGACGGGCGGCTCGGGGCCTTCCATCGCAGAGCCCCCCTTCTCCAAAGGGACGGACCGTGTTGCTGTGCGAGCCACTGCGATCGGCGTCGGGTCAGGTAGTATCCAGATCCAGCCGCTTCGGCCTGCAGCTGGCTGGTGAGCGATTCACGATGGCCGGCCCGCCTAGAGGCTCGGTTAAAGCTTGGCCATGTGAACTCGTCCCGAAAAGAGTCTGTGCCGGCATCGTCGTTGGAGGCGGTGACACAGGTGCAGCGGCGGCCTCGCTCAGCGCGTGGCACCGTGATCTCACGCCCGGCCACTCCATCTCTTCTGCTCTCTCAACCCCGTGCCGTCCCGGGCCCGTGGGAGGTACAGGGGCAGCAGCTAAGGTGCGAGGTCGCTGCTTTGCATTTCGCGCGTCACGGGAGATGCAGAGCGCCGGATGCTTGCAGTTTGATGCTTGCAGTTTGATGCTTGCAGGTCCATGGGCCTCCTGTTGGCGCAGGTGCGACGCCGTCCGGACTTTGTCACTACTGCTTCTTCCCCAAGAGTCACCGCCGGCTTCTCGAGGCTCAAAGCGTGCATTCGCGCTCTTCGCTCTCGCCTGGCGGTCTGTCTGTGTAAGCGTCTCCGGTTAGCCTCTCTTCGCTTGGCAGCATTCGCCTCCCTTCCGTCCTTCCTTCCCCTCCCCCCCTTTACGGGCCGCTCTCTCCGCGGTTCGGCCTGTCATATGTAGGAAACCTTCCACCCGGGATGGTCTGCCGTATTCAAACGCCTGGCTCAATGAGGGCTGGCAAACCCCGCTGGCCGTTTCAATCCATTGCCTAAGCTTGTCCGTCCGCTCGGGGCGGCTCGCGATGATTCACGGCCCTCCTGGCCTTGTCGCCGCTTCTCCCGTTCCGTTTATCTGTCTGGGCTTGAGCTTTGTGGCCAAGCAAATAGCTGAACGGCGAGCCACTTTACGCACGCTCGGCTACTTCCTCTGTCTCTCATTCTTGCATTCGCTCGGCACTTCTTCATCTCCCGTTTCCCTTCAGTCTTCGGGCCACAGTCTGACCAGTCGGCCGTGTGGCAATCCGGGCTCCGACGCGCCTGCTGGCGCTCACAACACCATGGTCGTCGAGCAAGCTATTTCGCTGCCCTATCCGAATCCTTCCTTCAGCCAGATGGCGTGTGCGGACGCTGGCATGGGCGAGCAGGGCTTCCAGATTGGAGACATGGGAAGCCAGACGCCTACCGTCAAGGAGCATCGGCCCGTCCACGGCGTCCGCCAGGTCGTGGTCATGGCATCGTGAGCCCCTGGTCTCTCCGCCGTGGCGGATGCGCTCTGACCCAGTGAGCACGCAGCCTTCTTGTCGGCCTCTTGTTTTCGAGCCTCGACACCTCCATCGTCTCGACATCCCTGGTGACGATTTCGCATGAGCTTGACGACTTCGTCAACGCTCCTTGGATAGTCCTGGCCTATCTTTTGACTTATATGGGTTGGTTGGGACGACAGGTCAACCTTCGCTCTGGCCAGGCACCGTCTAACTCGGCACGGCAGGCTTCTCAGTCTGTATTTCCAAACTCAGCGACATCTACGGCCGACGGAACATGCTGCTCGTATCATGGGTCCTCTTCATGGGCTTCTCTATGGGGTGTGCGTCCGCCAAAGACATGAAGGCACTGTATGTCCGACGTGGCTGCAACTTGACCTCGCCCTCTGCTGACTGCTCACAGCATCGCATGCCGTGCGCTGCAGGGAATCGGGGCCTCCGGGCTATATTCCCTAACCCAGATCGGACTTGTCGAGGTTGGGCCGGGACACCGGCCCAGCCTCATCGGCGCCATGGTCGGCGTAACGCTCGCCATCGCCTTCGTCCTTGGACCACTGCTTGGCGGTCTCATTTCTCAGCTGGCCGACTGGAGGTGGATCTTCAATCTAAAGTGAGTCGGCCTTGTAGTTCTCTGATGCGAGGGAGGCGAAGCAGAAAGCTCAAGCCGTACAGTATCCCATGCGGGCTCGTCACCATGCTGGCCATCACCAACTTCTGGCCGCAAGAGGACGCAGTGCATCTCTTGTCGCGGATAGGCGTGTCTCGCATAGACTTTGTCGGCAGCATCGCACTGGTTTGCAGCTCCGGCTTCCTTGTTTTTGCCGTCCAGCAAGGCGGATCGCAGTCGTCTGCCTGGAACAGTCCAGAGGTCATCAGCACCTTTGTGCTCTCAGCCATCAGCTGCATCGTCTTCGTCGGCTGGGAGGTGCTGCTCGGCAAGAAACGATTCCGAAATGTCGAGCCCATCTTTCCGATAGAGCTGATGAGCCGACGCGTCTATGTCGCCGGTCTGATGTGAGTTGTATTCCACCATTGACTCGCGCGGGGAGACGCCTCTGACGCCTGGAGGCCGGCCGCTTATCTCGTCTAGGCTCACGTTCCTCACTGGCTTTCCATACATCAGCCTCTGCATCATCATTCCCGAGCGCTTTCAGATTGGAAATGGCGAAAAGGCGCTCATGGCCGGCATTCATATCCTACCCCTTCTCGGCGCCTGCGCAGCCGGCTCATTCCTTGGCGGCGCCCTGTCCAGCAAGCGCAATAATACGTCGTTTACGCTCGTGGGCGCATCCAGCCTCCAGCTCTTAGGTGTGGGTCTGATGACGACCAGCACGGCCAATTATGCTAGCGCAGCGGTCCAGTATGTCTACCAAGTCATCTTCGGCCTCGGCGTCGGTCTCTCCTTCTCGGCCGTCACCATCATGACCAACTTGTTCGCTTCCGAAGCGAGTGTGCGAGCGTCTGCTCAGGGCGCCGTCGCGCAAGCCCGAGTGCTCGGTGGCTGCATCGGCCTCTCCGTCTGCACCGTTCTCTTCAACCTACACATCAATCGCGACCTGAACGCCGAACTGACGACCCAACAGCTTGAATTGCTTCACCGCTCGCCCCTGGCCGGACTCCGACTCCCAGATCACCTACGAGAACTCGTCAAGTCCGTCTACATAGGCGCCTTCGGACAGCAGATCCAGGTCATGGGGCTCGCCTGCGCCGTCATGGTCGTCGTCTCCCTCTTCACGCTCGAGAGACACCCCACGCCACTGCACGTCGCCGGCCCGACGAAAAAGCATGAAGGGTCGTCGTTCCGGCGAAATAGTGATTCTGGAACTGAGGTCAATACGATTTCCAGCAGAGAGCAAGCTGTCTAGAGTGACAAATGAGCTTCCGCTGGCCTCGACCGTGCGCATGACGCCCATGCTGTTTCCGGCGCTTGAGACCGAGGTTACGGATCCCGATCTTGTCTTTCAGAGACCGGCAGCATCTAGCGTCGGGAAAGGAGGCCCCGTGCTTTGTCAACACATCTTGTCGCCTACCACTGAATGTGACTTCGTTCGTTTCCTCTTCTATTTTTTTTTGGTTCTTTAAGATCGCCTATGTTGCTCAGCAGAACTCGACGGCGGCCAGGTCAAATTTCTCATCCTATGGCGAGCCTCAACGCCGTCGACATTAGCCCTGTGAGAGGAGATTGTGGCGGAATCTGGTTGTACTGTTTCTAACTTCAGTGTTCTTCCCCCCACCCCCTTCCTCTTCTGATAGGAGAGAATTTTCCGGTAGGCAAAGTCTGGAGCTTGATCTTGAGCGGCATTCCCCCCCCAAACGTACAGATTTTTCCGTAGTGGAAACAAAAAGAATCTCCTGTTGTATCACGTATAGGTTTGGCGCACTTCAAGACTAAGCTAAAGGAAAATGGTTGAATCACCGTGAAACTGAAGCTGGGGGGGAGTGGCGGGCCTGCAGCTGAGCAATCGATGGCACCTCATTTTCTAATGGCTCAACAGCTTCGCTAACAAGATGCAGGAGCAAAAGTAGAAGGACGAGTCGCCGATCAAAGGTGAAGAGTCGATGGATGTACCGAAGCAGGGAGGAGACTCGTAATTGATGTAGATGCTGAGTTGCAAGCAATGTACATCGCACCGAAAGAGATGCAGTCGTTGACCAGCTGCAGTAAGGCTACACGCGTCGGGAAGATGCATATGTAAGGGTGCACGGGGGCGTGCGATGGGACAAGGAGTTATTTTGAAGCTTGTGAAGCCACCCCGTAGGATGAAGGGCAGCAAGAGAGTGGATGTCGAAGCTAGCCCAGGCAGTAGCAAAAGAAAGGACGATCGATGGCCTGGGCGAGGCACACTTGTGCGCCGGTGCCATGTAAGCAAGCCAGCATCATGAGTTACTCGAGAGATCCGACGGAGAGATCAGACTGATGATGTTTGCCCACCAGTCCTGGCACAAAGAACCACCAAGGTGGTGCTGCGTGAGCTGTGCGTAGAGAGACGCGCCATGCTGTTCCCTGCTCGACAACAAAGAAGAAGAGTGGAAAGCAAGAAACAAGATTTTCGTTCCAGTACCACTTCATCGTTTGATCCATGATGCCTGCTGCCTGCCTTCTGCATCAAGGAGCGGTAGCGAAAAATATCTGCGGCTTGAAATACACCGTCATGATGCCCTCGACTGTCAGCGTCTGGGCAAAGGCTTTAAGCTTCTTGTGCTCCGGACACTCGTCGTCGTAGTACTTCATGTCCGCCATGCTGCCAAATTCGATCTTGCTGACGACGGTGAAGCCCTGCGCGCGCGAGTCCTCCTCGGCCGGTCCGGCGATGAGGGACAAGATGTACGACTTGCCGTCCTGAAGGGCCAAAGGGGGGTGGGGAGGGGGGCAAGAAGAAAAAGACGCATTTCAGCCACGCGTACCGTCAGCCATGGCATTTGCAGCATGTGTCTAGGCAGACCGGTTGGAGAGCGTCTTACTCACCCGCTCGTTGTTCCGACTGAGCTGCCGGTATTGGTCGAGAAGCAGCTGCTGATCTTCGGGCTTGGGTATCTTGAACATGGTGACGCGATGGATGCGGTCTACCATGGTGACGAGAGCAATTGGAACAAGGTAAGGTAGGGGCGTCTCTTAACTCTTGAGTATTTGGGTGCGGGTCAAGGCGACGGCGGCGGCGGCGGCGCGGGAAGAGAGGACGAGGCCGTATGACGATGGGCGGATGTGTGTACGTGGATGAAGACGTTGGGGCCCTGCTTCGCTTCCCCGCCTCAGGTCACGCGGCATTTGACGGCTTATGCCGGCATACCGACTCATGACGTAGAAAGAGCGTCAGAGGCACGTGGCAGATGATGTCGCTCAGTGGCATCTCGAGAAGAAACGAAAAGAAGAAAAGAGAGTGGTGAAAGATACTCTCAGATCAACGTCATCGTCAGTCAAAAACAATCACCGACGCACGCATCTCGTAACTCGGCAACCTGGCAAGTGCGTCCTCGCCCTTCTCGGCGACGGCTCGGCCCACTAGCCCGTAGGAGGCTGAAGAAAGGCAACTACTGCCAGCCAAGCCAAGTCAGCTTCTCAAGTTATTGCTTGTCGTTGGCCCAAGTCTCATCTTCGTCTGGGCAACTCCATCGCTTTTTACTCGTCGCTCAGCTGCCTTCTCTCCCTCCCTTTTTTATCTCTTTTCTTTGCCTTCCAGATCCGGGAGATCATAGCATACAGCGCTCTGAGGCGAATGGCAAGTCGAGTTTCTATCTATATCTCTTCATGCTCTGCCCCGGCCGGTGCTTCACTATCGCCAAATGGCGCCTTTTCTAAACAGGTCGTCCACCACTTGCCGGCTGAGAACAGCCTGACGTGGTATTTCTGCTCGATGCATCACTGCTTTCACGCGATCTTTCTCCAGGCTGGCACCCACCAGCCTTTGTGCGGCGAGTGTACTGTTCTCTGCCCCCACTGGTCTCACTACGCCGCCTGGGCGCCCTCCTACGATGCCCCCGCCATTATGTCCAACTCGTTGGAGACCTTTACCAGAGCCCGCGCCGAGTTCGAGGCTACCGCGTCGGGACGCCCAACCGGCTACAGCGAGAGCCAATCAGGCTTGGCATTGCCCCCGGCATTTCCCGATGAGATCGCCGAGGACATTATGTGCGAAATCCCTACGGACGACCCGACATATATATCTCTAGGCGAGGCGCCGTTCCCTCACCCACTCTTCCCAAGCCTATCTCTCTTCATATATCGCACCTTTCGGGGGCCCATGGGATACCAGCCCTGCTCCTTGAACATCGATTTCCTTGGTCTCTTCGAGGCGCTGTGGCCCATCGACCATGACGGCGACCCCGTTTTCAAGCATGCCAGAAAATGGTCCTGCATCGTCCAAGGCTTGGAAGGCCCTCCCAAGCCTCTGCGATGGGTACTGGCCAACATATTTGACTTTTGCAACGAGATGCTACTCCCTCATGTCGAAGAGGATACGCTGTGGGAGATGCGTGCATGGCTGCTGCACTAGCTCTGCATCGCTGACGCATTACTGAGGATATCAGGCATACCCGTGAGCGTGCCCGACCTCGACTGGTTCTGCCATCCTCGTGGGAAGCCAGCCGTGGCTACTCCCGATGCCACGGGCTCTGAGACGCGCATCCGCGGGTCAGACAACTCTTTCTGGTCGTCGGAGGGCGAGACCGTCATTCGCCACCCGCCAAGAGAGCCCGAGCTCATGATTAATCCTATTCAGCATAGCCGCAACGCAAACGGCCCCGCTCGCCGTCTTGATGGTGCGCGAGTATCCTTGATCGAAGAGTGGCTCGCGGAGCAGTATTTTCTCCGAGAAAGTAACAATCCGTTCTTCGACCCTACGCCTGGAGGGCATGTGTCAACCGGGACTCGTTGCAGGACCATGAGCCCACCTGACAGCGTCTGGTCACGACTCAACCCCTGTTCGGCTAAGTTCAAGAGCCAGTTGACGCAACCGGACCGGGCTACCTCATCTGGGCTGCAGATGCTACTGCCCAACGACGCCAATATTGAGGATGACGGGGACAGCGGTTATATATCGATTTGAGCGGCTTTCGGCGCCTGTCGACATGGATATAGATCGACTGGTCAGATGATGACGAAGGCTAGACAGGGAAATGGCCGGATGGGGTTGTCGCCATCTAGGCGCAAGCGAGGTCTGGGCGCTTGAACAGGGCAAAGGCTTGAATGATTGGACATGCTCGTGTGTATTCTCATCAGCGTAGTGTAGCTGTGGACACATCAAAATAAAAGCGACAACCATATTTTCGCCGGAGCAGCAAACCGAAGCCGTGGCTGATCAATGAGCAGCCGACAAATTTATGTATACGCCCCAGAGAACGCCAGCGAATGCGCCAAAGAGGTTTCTGGCGGCGACGCTCTTGAAGATGGTATAATTGAGCAAGCTGACGACCGGCCAGACCTTGAGGCCAGCCTTAACGATGGGCCAGAAGTCAGCGTAAGCGGCAGCGAAGAGCGGCTGCCAACGGACGCGGCGGAATTCGATGGCCCAGGGCTGCGTCCAATAGAGAGCAGCGGCCGGCAGGCTGGTGAAGCGCGGCGTCGGCGCCATGGCGGCGCGAAGGCCATTGGTAAACATGATAAAGAGCAGTGTGTTGACGGCCGCGCCGACCGTCTGATCGAGCGCGAACTTGATCAACGTGTTGCGCAGCGAGAGCGGCGGCCCGTCCTTGTATCTCTTGCGTTGCGGGCCTCCTCGCCGCGGCGGCGGATGGGCTGGATACGCCGTTTCCAGATAAACCTGCCTGGGCGTCGTGAGCGTGCGCCGAGACGACGCCGACGCCCAGGTATGGGCTCACCAGACAAAGTTAGGTGGCGCACTGACGGCGCTGAACAGAAGATACTGCAGAACCGGCATCCAGTCCACCACGATATCCGAATCGTTTCCCTGCTGAGACCGTCAGCTAACGCTCGCTCGCCTTGTAATTTGCATCGTCGTGCTTTCTCTTACCTTGTTCTTGCCAGCCTCGATGAGCTGAGCCAGCACGTTGGACAAGGCGCCCAAGATAGCCGCCTGGAGCGTCGCTTCAACCATCGCCCGCGAGCCCATATCTGATGGCACTTTCTATCCCAAGCAGATTGCGGATTATTGTGAAGGATGAATGCGGAATACGATTTGATTTGATATGATCAACATCAATCAATGCAGAATGGTAATGCGAAGCACACGCCATACCACTAATAGACGTCATCTCGAGCAGTTTTCGGCGATGAGTTCCAGCTGACCGAGTCACGTGCCGACTACACCGTCCCTGGCCGCCAGACCCCAAGCTCACACCAGACGTCATCAGAAACCAACAACGATCGCTTCATTTGTGCATGCAATCTGCCGCCTAGTTTGTTAGTGTCCAGCCTTGAAAGACCCCTCCGATCACCCACGGCAGGCGCTGCTGGTTCTTTCCTCCAACCACGCGTCGCCTGCAGGCCCGCCATCCGTTTATGATCACGATTGGTCTGTCCTCACGACTCCATATGGCTCAGTTGCCCGAGGCTGCTCTTGTAAAAGCTTCCCGGTTTCAAACTACCGTGTGTTTGCTGCCCTTCATGGGAGTGTCGTCGCTTCGTCTGGGTGGCCATTGCTTACTATCTACTGGAAAAAATTCGCTTGATTTATGCAAGCTCATCCTAGCTCTCGGCACACTGTTCCTGCAACCCGAGAAGGAGCTTTATTTCTCCGCAACGCCGGCCCTACTCAATCCCAGTTCTCTCTGGTCCCTATTCACTTCAAAATTGTGCTGACAGAGGTGCCGCGGCCCGGATAAAGTAGTCGCATCTCGTTCGCCGAAACGGTTGCTTTGTTAAGCCCGCGTAAGAACCCACATGAAGAAGAACTGGACAATGTACGAATAGAAGAACAGGAATTGCGTCCTTTGGTTACGTTTCGCGCGTGAGTCTGTTTGCATGGGACCACCAGAACTTCCCGACGTCTCCGGCAGCAGGACGTACTTAAGGGATCGCATCTTTGCGGAGTGTAAGCTATGGCGTGTTCAGTGGTCATCGCACGAGAAGAAGGGCGCACCAAGAATAGAGAGTTGGCCAAAAAAGTATATAAAAACACAAGCCAGCCAACCCAGCCGCCGGTGCCCTTACCGGCATTGATAGTCTCGGCAACGGCGATGGTGACAATGATACCGACAAACTTGTAGCCTGAATAGGCAATGAGATCTAGAAGCTGAGATTGGCTCGATATGCTTAGCAAGTAGCACCCCAACTTGAGCGCAATGATTTCTACTACAACAACTACCAGACCTGTCGTTGCCGTGTAGCCTAGTAGTTCCGGTTGGAATTTGCCCCTTAAGCCGGCAATGAGAGTCGAAAGGAGGATGAAAGTGACGAGAGCCATGACTGAGAGAGAAGGTGTTAGTAGATAGCGGTCTAGCCAAGGTTAATAGTATGCTATTCTGACCTGGTATGTACATGTCGGGGCTGTTTATGTCTTCGCGCGGAGGTAGATACCATCCCTCCTGCCCGTTTGCGCCAACAGACTGTTTACGCGACCAAGGCTTATGACGCCAGGGAAAGAGGACGAGGAAGAGTTTGTTGACAACGTAAAAGTTAGAGACGTTGAAGTAGTGCTTGAGGGCCGAGACATTGACATAACGGCCAAGCTATTTCAAAAGTCAGAACGCGCCTGGAGAAGGATAAAGCGTGCCCAACCAACATTTTGCTCGACATATTCTTGGCCGTGCTTGAAGGCCGTTTGGCCAAGCTGAGTGGCCACTTGAGCCGTCGGATCGTTGATAAATTGGCTGTAGGCGCCAAAGACATTGCCGCCTGAGGCGCTCTGCTGCTGGTACGGCGTGCCGCCGTAGGCTTGCTGTTGCGGCTGCGCCGATCCGGAGGGCGGCGGCGGCGATCGAAGTTGAGGGACCGTTGAGACGTGCTGAGGCACGGGATGGTGCAACGGGGGCGACTGCCCGTACGATGCCCGTTGCATGGCGCGGGGATTTAGACGATCGAAGTTCAGTAATGCGGGAGGCAGGCGATTAAAGCCGAGAGATGGAGGTTTCGGAGGAGGGAAAACGTGGATGAAGAAATCGATGCTGTTGCGGACAGACGACGAAGATTACTGGCTACTTTCGGTGTCCGGAGCTGTGGGAGGTGGCCACACCGTCATGCGGCCTTGAACAGATTGAGGATCGCTACTTTCTAGCTATCGTAGGTCACGAGTATTTCTGTGCGTAATATTATGGGATTCAGCTCGCTTGTGATAATATCTTCGTACCAGAATGTCTGCGCGGCTGAGACACGTGATCTCTCTCGCTCCGTCAACTCCACGCGAGCCTGGCCAGCATTGCTTTTCGCACCATTCGCCCTCCCTTGTCTGTCTCCAACCGTTTGCCAGCCGCTCATTTGTAGCGGCTCGGACACGCTACCATGTTGGATTCGTTCGAGATTCTTACCACCTCCGGTGTCGTCCTCTGGTCTCGGACATATGCCTCGGTGAAGCCATGTGTCATCAACGAGTTCATCAGCAACGTCTTTATCGAGGAGAAGGTCAGCGTCGCTGTCGCGCGGGATTCCAAGCCAGCATCCGCCAATCCGGCCTATAGAAGTGACCAGCATACCCTGAAATGGACATTGGTCAAAGAGTTGGGTATCATCTTCGTCGTACGTCTACCGCTGTTCGGGATATCATCCACGCCCGTGGCTAAAAGCCAGCCCCCAGGCCGTCTACCGCTCGCTACTTCACCTGAGCTGGGTCGACAAGCTGGTCGACAACATAAAGACCATATTCGTATCACTATACGGCGAGCAGCTGAAGAAGCCGCACACCACTGTCGTCGAGTGCGCCAAGTTCGATGACTACTTCGACCAACAGCTGCAAGAATTAAACACGTTTAGTAAAGCTGAGTCCGGGGCCGCGCCGTCAGAAGAGACGATTGCGACACATGACTCTATGGATGACGTCCCCACGATCCCCGGGTTGACCTATCGAGGCCGAACCATTCAGAACGGTGCGCAAGATACGGTCTCAAACGACTCACCGCCACTCATCACGCCCAGCGTGTCAAGATCATCGACTCCAGCAGATCATCTGGCTGTCGCCAAGCCTGGTCCGGTCGCTAAAATGTCTAGGCGGACGCGGAAGGCGAAAAACAGCGGCTCCGCACCGGCATCATCTGGCGATGAAACGCCCAGCAGTAAACAGAAAAAAAGCAAGATTGCCAAGAAAGGACGCAAGTGGGATGCAGATGGCTTTGCAGACGAGAGAGATGATGTACGGCTTGACTACTCGGCTCAGCCCAACCTGGCGAGCGACTCGGAAATCGAGACAACTGGACGGCCAAGCGCTGTCGATGCTGTCGATGCATCGTCCTGGGGAACGTCGAGCAGAGGGAAGTTCATTCTCAGGGATCTTGGCGATGAGGTGCACAGCATGCTCGCGTCCGTCGAAGCCAAGGACGCGGCTGCAGAGCACACGGCAGTCAGAGGAGGGCTCTTGGGCTCCGGCGTCAACGCCATTAGCGGGCTCTTCCGTCACGTCATTGGCGGCAAAACACTGTCTGTGGAGGACCTGACCAAAGCAATGAAGGGCATGGAGGAGCACCTGCTAAGGAAAAATGTGGCCCGCGAGGCTGCAGTGCGGCTCTGCGAAGGCGTCGAAAAGGAACTGATAGGCACCAAGACTGGGAGTTTTGAAGGTGAGTGAGTGGCTCGCCGCAGCAGAACATTGGGCATGGACATCCGGCGTCGCCGACCCGACTAACTGGCATGATCTGCTTATTTCCAGGCATCAGCGTCAAGATTCAGGCAGCCATGGAATCGGCCCTCACCAAGATGCTCACGCCTACTTCGTCCCTCGACCTCCTCCGCGAAATCGACGCCGTCACGTCATCCTCAGCTACGTCTTCCCTCCGAAAGACCCGACCTTATGTGATTTCTGTTGTCGGCGTTAACGGCGTGGGCAAGTCAACCAACCTGTCCAAGATATGCTTCTTCCTTCTGCAGAACAAATATCGCGTACTCATCGCCGCTGGCGACACGTTCCGCTCCGGCGCCGTCGAGCAGCTCGCAGTCCACGTCCGTAACCTCAAGGAGTTGACGGCCCGAGAAGGCGGTCAGGTGGAACTCTACCAGAAAGGCTACGGCAAAGACGCTGCCACAGTCGCCAAGGACGCCGTTGCCTATGCGGCGCTCCAGGCCTATGACGTGGTCCTCATCGATACGGCAGGCCGGCGGCACAGCGACCAGCGTCTCATGTCGTCGCTGGAGAAGTTTGCCAAGTTGACACAGCCTGACAAGATTCTGATGGTTGGCGAGGTGCGTAACCTATGTTCTCGTTCCTTCCCCTGTTCATCTTTACTTCTCCCTCCTGTGCCCCCCCCCC
>KB853247.1:27231-46834 GCA_000372705.1 Cerataphis brasiliensis yeast-like symbiont
CGCACCGCCAGTCGCGGCAGCTTTAGAGGCCCGATGAGCAAGATGCCGATAGCGGCGAGCACGATGCAGCAGGCAAAGGTGAGCTTCAGGGAAGCTTCGTAGCTGCGCACGACCTGGTCGCGGTATGGCTCGTCGAGCTGGCCAACAGCTTCGACCGAGGCGCGGACACGCGCAATGACCTTGGCCCGCTCAGGTCCTTGGACGTAGAGGCCGAGGTAGTAGATAAGGGCGTTTTGGACGACAAGGCTACTGGAGGCGACGCCGAGCACCATGCCGAGACTGCGCCAGAGGATGAGGGTACTGGTGACAACGGCCTGCTCCGACTGGGCCGAACAAGCCAGTATGGCCATGAAAGATCCAGGGAACTGGAATCCCTGGCCCAGAGACGAGGGCACGAGGACTAGGAGGTAGAAGGCCTGCGTCAGGTTGCGGCGCATCAAGCACAAGCAGACGCTACCGACGAGGTAGAGGATCATGCCGAGTAGTAGTGGCCACTTGAGGCGACGTGTCCAGGTGAACAGGAAACCAGTGCAAGTGCCAGCCGCGGACGAAACGAGTGACGGCAGAACAAGACGGAGACCGGACGAGGTGGCGCTGGTGAGGAGAACGGCTTGAAAGTAGAGCGGGCTGCAAAGTTATGAAACCAGGAGGGCTCATATCAGCACTGCAAATCACTCACGCATACACATATGCGGGCCAAAAAGCGAGAGAGGGACAACGGGTCTGAACGACTCTCCATTCCTCCGTGCCCGTCCCCTTCCCCTTTTTTGCCATGGAAGGAAACTCACACATTGAAGAAGATGGAATTGGACATGACGGCAGCAAGGAAGTTGGCAAGGATGATGTTCGCTCGAGGCGGATGCCTGATGAATCGTAAAGGCATGATGGGTTTATGCACGCGTGACTCAACCCACAGGAAGGTCGGGAAGCAGATGGCGAAGAGTACAAGACAGACAATGACGAGAGGATGTGACCCTGGGGAGAGTATGCAGTGCTCGTGGTTAGACAGTAGTGATCAGTAGGTGGAGCCGAAGACGAAGATTGCCTACAAGGAAGAACGTTGCCGCCCAGATTCTGTTCGTAAAGCCCCCGTCAGCCTTTATTGACAGAAATGTCGGGCGACAAAGCTGCCGCTCGTGGTCAAACTCACCAGGCCAAGGATGAGAAAACATATGGATGAGGTGAGAAGCAGCGAGCCCCGAGCGTCAAAAGCCTGCAGTGCCTGCCAGACGCTGGTTTGCTGCTCCTCGACGATGCCTAGGCCGGAGGGAATGGCCAGGGCCGAGATGACGAAGCACAAAATCAGCGGCGGAATCTGGACGCCAAACTCCCAGCGCCAGCCCAAGGCCTCGGCCATGGCGCCCCCGAGGGCAGCCCCGAGGGCAGATCCGATGCCGTACGTGACGTTCATGTAGGATTGGTACGGCCCTCGCCGCCTAGATATCCGTCGTATCAGTGGGTTGTGCTTTTCGTTGATCGAAGCATGATGGCATTAAGTAGACTAGAAGAAGAGCGCGTACTCGATGGGGATGAGGTCGCTGGTGATGATGCTGCCAAGGGTGATTGAGCCGCCAGCGCCGAGGCCGCACAGGGCACGAGCGACGATGAAGGTTTCAATGGAATTGGCCAGGCCGCATCCAGCCGTGGCCACAGCGAAGACGACGATGCATACGAGAAAGAGGGGCTTGCGGCCGACAGCGTCAGACAAACGGCCGAGTAGAGGCTGGAAGGCGGTCGACGTCAGCAAGAAGGCGGTCGAGAGCCAGGAGGCCGAGTTGGCGGCGTCGAAGTATGAGGTGATGACGGGGTGTGAACTGGCCATGATGGTGCCGTCAAAACAGGCAATGAACTGGGAGGCTAGCACTTGCGAGAAGATGGACCAAAAGCGGCCAGGCGACGTGCGATTGAGAAAAGGCGGAGTGTCGGGTGGCTGGGTAAGAGAGCGACGATCGGCGTCGGCGTCGGCGCAGCACCGCCCGGCCGACGACAAAAGCGATCGTGTCCGCAGCAGCGGCGACGTCTCACGGGGTCCCTCACCCAGCTGCGAAGCCAGGTCCTCGTCGGCCTCGGACGCTGTGAGGGAGTGGCGAGAGTCGCCATCGGCGTTGGCACGGGCATCGGCGCCGTCACCAGCGAAGCGGGGCTGTGACGAGACGACGGGCCTGAGCATCGCCAGATGGTTCGGCTCCGGCTCCAGGAAGGGGGCAGCTGTGGGCAGCGAGCGCGAGAGCTGGTCAAACTCGGCCAAGTCGAGCTCGCGCCGTGGCGCTCCATCGCCAACCGGCATTGCTACAGGCGCAGGCGGCACGGAGCCGTTTCCAGGACCAGGAGTGGGGCCGAAGCTGGAGCCGGAGCAGGGCCTTGCCATAGCCCAGAAAATGCGGTCGAGACGATGGCGGCGGTAGTGGTAATGGCTCGTTGCTGATGCTGGCTGACGTACTCGGGCCAAAATTTATTCACCCAATTCCTCCTTGTCTTCTCTTTTCCCCTCCACCTCGTCCCTAGAGGTAGGAGCCGTGCCACGTGCTGCTCGTGTGTTGTTTCCTTCCCTGACGTGGTTTTGCCGTTGGCTACTTCTGATTTTACCGCACCGAGAATGGTTCGGTGATGTTTTTGTTGCTTCTACTCATGCGAAATCCCGCCTGTCAGCCGTATTAAAGTCGTCGACTAATGACTCATTCTCGTTGTTTGCTTTCTTCTTGTCCGGTTCGATCCGAGCCCGGTTTCACGACGAAGCCGAAATTATGACCGCAAAAAAAGGTGTTGGTTGCTACTTATTAACCAACATTCTGGAAGTACGGAAGTGACGGTGATGAAGCAGCGAAAATCAGCGACTATTAACGGCAGGCGCTGCTGTGGAGGGCAAGGGATGCGTAGAGCAGGAGCGACAGTGGCAGTGAGAGTCAAGATGAGAGTAAGCATAATGGGCGAAGGCCAGTGACAGCAGGACAGACGAGTCGCATAAATCAATCAGTCAGCGGCACTAAGTCATACATATTGGCGACGCCGCTTATCGCCTTTGCCTTCTTCAATACGAATTAGTTAATACAGCCACCGCGATTAGCTGGTTTCATTGACAGAGCCGCCCAGCCAGCATTTAGGGCCAGTGCATTGTTGATCCCAAAATGCAGAGATATAACTAGTCGTCTGTGCTGGCACCTTGCCGGTTAGTGGATTGCGTTATCTACCACTGCATGGGCTATTGCAACGTGCATATCTTCTTCAGCGCTGGCCCACCCCCACCTCCCCCTATCTTCCCGTCTCTTCTATCCCTCCAACTGTATGATCACGTCTCTCTCCTTTTCGCTATGATAACGTAGGACAGGCAGGCGTCGGGACGGGCTACCTGGTGCACAAGGTACGGGCCAGACTGCCAATCAGTGACGGCGCTTACGGCCGAGGAGCAGACGAGCTCAGACGGCTGTTTGTTCTCGGTGAACGGCCATGAAGAGATGCTAAAGAATCCGGGCTAATGAAAATGAATGATTCTCTCGAAGATCAAATGAGAAGAGAAATTGAAGGACCAACCCGTAAGATCGGATAAGTAAGGAGAGCTACGTTTGATCAAGGTGATATAATATCATAGTATAGGAATGAGTTCATCAAGGATTGACCAGAGGATTAAATCGACGAATATTGTCATAAGTGTTCATGAAAGAAGGATCAGGAGTTTCCTCATATTCCGGGAAGCTGAATCCCTCAAAGCAGAAGAATTAAAGTAGTCTCGTGTAGCAGCGGCTACCGCAAGGCTAGAAACAGGAACAACTGACGAGCAAACATGTCATATCCATTTGCCTGACGGCCCTGTACGTTGTATCTTACTGCTCCAGTTGAGGCCCGGAGGTGCTTTTGATGGCGAATCGCGCATGTTCCTTCCCTGTTTGAGCGACTTGCTGGACGACTCCGAATCTGGGCTGTAGACGGTTGGGCTTAACCTTAGCTCGTCTTCTTCATCATCCCGACTACGGGCGGTCTTGTCGTGAAATAGCGGTTGTACCAGCGGCAATGGCAGATCCGACTCGTAGTAGTCGTCTATGTATTCGGAAGCTGTATATCTTGACGCAGTGTTGGCGACCGAGCTCATGTCGGTCGTGATTGCCAAGCCAAAACCGCCAGGAGTATTGGCCGACTGGTTCGGATAACCCACGTCCTGATAGGACGAGGTAGTAGGCATGTCGTCAATGTTGGACACCCGCAGCCCGATCTGGACCGTCTCAGCCGACGAATTGCTCTGGTGTCCCATGTTCCAGACGGCGCGAGGGGGCAGAAAATCCGCGGTGGGTAGTTCAGTGGTGACCGGCGCCGACGCCGTTGGCGTGGCCGTCAAGGCGTGGGTTACGGAAACAGTGGGAGCTGCCGGGTTGGCCGAAGCTAGAGTAGACGATTTGGCGTCCGGAGTCCCTAGTCTGGATGGAAAGAGGTTATAGGAGTCCTTGCGAAGACTAGTCTTCCGCCCTGGGGCCACGAGAGCCGCTCCGGGAGCCTCGACCTCTGGTATCCGGGGCGCTGCGCGAGTGGCGACACCGGAGTTCTGAGAACGACTGAGCGGTGAGATGGGCGGCGAGTTCGGCCAGTTCAGTACCATTTTCTCATCTTGTACACCTCGATCCTCCTCGACCTTGACTTGCTCGAGCCGCACGGGCAGGACAGGCTGTTCAAGTTGCTTTGTTTAGATGACATTGCTCCATGTCAAACCTCGCATTCCGCCCGTCGGATTCTGCCGGTCAAATTCGACATAGCCTCTAGGACCTAACCTACCCAATCGAGTGAACCGAAGTAGGAGGTAAAGACCGCCGGAGAGGAAGCCGGATAAGTTTACGGCAACTGTAGCGGCCATGGAAAGTCGCATTTGGTATAACATCATCACGCCCCTGTCATCGGCAAATAGGCTCCAGAAAAATGGAAGCATAATGACGGTGATGACAAGCCCGAGGAGCATGTAGCACATCGTCCACGATGCCGCCGTCCTCTGCGACTCGACGATGACTGAAGTCCCGTAAAGGCGGATGAGGATGACGAGGCTGCCGATGAGCAGAGAGCAGGCAATCAAAACCAAAAGGCTGAATATCCCGACACTCCATCGTCGAACCAGCCAAAGGAGTTCTGCAAAACAGAAATTGGGTGGTACTACAAAACGAGCGACGATGGAGCTGGTAATCAGTCCAACCAGCACCAGTCCGAGGCAGACAGGAAGAGTCCATCTCGGGCTCGTAGGAAACGGTTGGCGCCGTAATGCTCGAGTCGTTGTTTCCAGGCCGAAAATAAATTGAATCAGCGGAACGATCAGTACGGCTGCATAGAAGAAAAATATCAGCCTTGTTTTTGTCGATTCAAGTGCGAGTACAACCCACCGGGCAGCGTCATCTGTGAGACACGGGTGCAGCCTAGAGTGAGAATGGCGCTTAACCCACGAGACTGGGCCACGGCGAACAAGACGCCCTGCGCGACGATTCCCAGCGAAAGGGTATATGGAAATGTCTCTCTGGGGCCAATGATTCTATACCAGGATGACCTGTAAATTCTTGTAAGCCCGGAATCCTTTCTTTGTCAATAAATTGAAAGACATACCTGAGCCTGAAGCCGGTGTCTTTCCTCCGTTCCCTGAGATAGCAGTCGCAGAAGATGCCAGCAGCCGTGAGGGCGGCAACGGCAGCGTTTACGCTAGCTAAAATCATGAAAGCTCGTCGGAGTGAAACCTCGGCAGCGAAGCGCAGCTCATTTGTCATGGAAGTCGTGGTACTGGCCTGGAAAGTGAAGCCTTCCAGCACCACCGAGTCAAGTTGATCGCCCGCAGCCCTGGACCAGATGCCGACTGCGTCCGGTTGTTCCCAGCGCGAGACGAGTCCATGGCTCATCTCACCCGGAGCCGATGACATCGGTGAAAGAGGCAAGTGAGTGTAGGAGGGCGCGGAGGCCGTTGGCTATGCCAGATGAAACTGGCAAAAGTGAACCATCTAAACGGCTCGACAAGAAAATCCTCAAAGGAGAGTGAGTTTGTCGATGCCCCGAAGATGAAAACAGGACGAAGATGAGGCAGGCAAGATGACCGAAAGAGGAGGCAAAAGAGGAGATGAGAGAGGAAGAGGGGGTGCGGAGACTCTTCAGCAAGTAACGAGGATGGTCCTCTCGTGGCAAGAAGTGGGTTTAGCTGCAAACCAGAGACCCCGGATAGCGGAAGACAGAGCTGACGGTTGAGTCGGGACGAAACCGAAGGGTCGAAGACCTAGCATTGAAACGCAGGCCCTCAGCGCACATGGCGCTTTGAGCAGCCCTCACCTAAGTGGAGGCGCGTAGAATCACACCTTTCGCCACGGCCGTCGCGGGGAGAGGCGCGGCCACGAATGATAAAGCTGACTGGCAGTCGGCCCAGCACTGGGGCCGATGAGGAGGACAGATGAAACCTCGGACTCCTGACGGCCGACGTCGTGGTAGTCGGTAGCTGCTTCTGCAGTTTCTCCATCGCCAAGCGTCTCCACACAGCAGCCGCCACAAGAAGAAAAGAAGGGGATCGGCGCAAACAACTTCCGGCGACTCAGCGACCAAGCCTAAGCCATGGAATAGGGACGGCAGGGCAGCATATCCGCATGCTCGGTCCATGGGGCTTTTCTTCCCATCAACGTGCCACGAGGTTGGACAACGCGGCCTCGAGGTGCAGTTTACTTGCTTGCTTGGCGGTCGGCAGCATGCGAGCCCTCGGGGCAAATTCTCGATTTATCTGAAGCACCAATGGAACAAGGCCGAGTTTCGGAAGCCAGGGCCGAAAGTCGACGACGCAGTGCGCTAGTCCGCGGTCAGTCAAGTGGCAACGACTCCTTGAAACAGCGTTAAGATCTTCTCGAAAGACGGCAACATTGTCTGCCGAAACACATTGAATATTATCCACCTAAGTGAGGACGTATGCAGGTATGCGTGTTTCTCCGTTCCCTGCTTTATACCCTGCGCTTCTTCAGCGTCGTCCTCAGCAATACTTGGTGAAAAGTTGACGGTTGACGTTCGCGTGGGAACCAGGCCAATTTTCCGAATAAGCCTGAAGTCCCGAGGCCGCGGCCAGCTATGGCAAAAATAAAGGTATAGAGTGTCGAGTTTAGGTGGCAGACCTTCTCGTCCCAATCAATGTACACCATGGGATGCAGGGGTCCGGCTCGAATGAAGCCGTCGAGCGCTGGGCTCAGTCGACAGTGTCGACACGCGCTAGCTATCCCGAGTTGTTATGAAATGTATTGTAGGGGAGTCTGTACTTCAATAGCGTTCAAGATGACTCGCGCGACTCAAGCAGCGTCAATCTCCAATCATGCGCAAGCAAAGAAGTGCTTCGGGCAAATTATTCAGAACTGGGAGTCGAGAATCAAATGGGCTCTCCGACGGAAGACATAATTAAGATTATTTGGCGGCAACGTCACGGAACAGGTCTTCGAGCCAAGGTCAACAAGTTCAGGTTGGACATTCGAAACAGCATCCAACGAAAGAATTCACAAGCACGAAGAAAGCGACTGTGGAACGGCAAATGGCTGCAGACCAGGCCGGTGCTCGATACATGTAATGAAGACGTCTTGACGTGACGTGCGTGATTCGTCTTCATCCTGGGTTTGAGTGGTATATGGCATTGCCGTAAAACCGATTTCGACATAGCTCAAATTATGCCTTCTCACTGGCACAGCCGCTTGGGGCGCGCCTCGTCGTGTAGAGGGGGCGGGAGAGATGTTTACAGGATGTGAAACTAGGAGGCTCACACCACGCGGAGAGGCGTAGGTTTTAGCGGGAAAAGGCACAGCCACATGAGAGCAGCCACAGCTAGGGCTGCTTGAGGATGTTAGCCATGCCGCTGTGGAGACGAATAAAATAGCCAGGGGCAAGACATACGGGATCGCGTTATGCAGCTCGCAGGCGTTTTCTGTCTTTCTGACGAATTTTGTTGCCTTGCGACTCGTTTTTCGCTTCGGCAGCAAGCTAAGGAATACCGAATTAATAGCGCGATGGGCCACAGACTTACCTTACGTACTTGACCGTATGCAACTATGAGTCAACTAACTATTAGTCTAGCGGCCGGTCACAGACAATGACGGATGCCTATGTTTGCCGAGAACAATATGACCCCCATGATCAGACGGAACCCAAAAATAAATCGATACCATTCATTTCTAGCGTCTCCTGCCATGAGCTGTCAGCTCCTATAGTCTTTCCCGCGATTCCTTCCTTAGGTGTGTGTGACTCAGCCAAGCGTTGAATTGGAAGATTTGGCTGAATCTGGGGAGGCTCCAGCCTTGAGAGGCTCAGGTATAAACCTGAAAGGACATTCAAGTAGACTAGTCTGAGGGTCTATGGTTGCACGGAGACCGATCGAGCTAAACCAGAGTCTATAGAGGTCCTGGTCAATAGCACTGTTGGTAACCCGTTGGAGATTTAGCAGTTAGGAGCTCAATCTCAATCAAATTACAACTCCAATAGCCGCATCGGAGCAGGAGTCCGAAGATCTCGTATAGTGAAGGATATGGGACAAAGTTCTACAGATCGACGAATTGTACAGTCTAGCGTTGACGGCTTGTCCAGTCAACTATTGCTTTCCTAATGCCGTAACACATCTTGAATCTTGGGTATGCTCGGCACAAGCGAAACAGTCATATCTCAACGCTTTGGTGTCGCAAGTCTGCCACGTTCCACTCGTTGAGCAGAGCTTGCTCGATGTGAGAAATGAGGGTCGTCACCTTGATTCTGTATTTCCTTTCCACCGATGTCTTTAACTGTAAGAATATTCCCGGCAGCTCACGAGGTACCTCTTTGTTGAGGTCGGTTACCGCGGAAAACGCTGATGAGTCTGGGGAAAGAGTGGTCTAGAGGGATTTTTCCACCTGCATCCACTTCTGCGGCATCATCTTTTTGTGTGGCAGAGCATGCGCTGATTCCGTGGATTGTACAACTTCCCGGTCAAGTTGTCATAGACATATCCCCGTTCTGTAAACGCTTCCATGGAGACGAGTTTCGTGCCCATGGCAGAGATATGCCTACAGCTTCAATTAGACCC
This sequence comes from Cerataphis brasiliensis yeast-like symbiont, assembly GCA_000372705.1. NCBI lineage: Eukaryota > Fungi > Ascomycota > Cerataphis brasiliensis yeast-like symbiont. The sequence goes on from KB853247.1 coordinate 36,251, forward strand.
CAAGCCACGTTCTTTTAGGCTTATTATCGTAACGTAAACTTTTCTATGATGGAGGAGGCTCTTCCTCTGAGCCTCTCGCAGAGCCCATCCTCACACCGCCGGAGAATATGGGAAGCAAGGGATTGGCTGGGTAGCCGCTAGTGGTCCGTGAAGGGTAGAGAGGAAACGTGCTAGACGCGACGCCAAATGTCCTCGAAGAGCGAAAAGACATAGGAGCCAGTCCCGGAATGCAACGGCTCCGTCCTCCGAGCCAAGGACCCAGCGGACCCCTGCGTCCGGGAGCTGAAGTCCGCCGGGGAGGTGGACCCGGCGCCGGCCTATCCGGTAGAAGAAGTGTTCAGGAGATTTATCTTCCCGGCACGGGCAGGTTAGGAGAACGTCGTTGTGCTGAAAACGGCGATGAAACTCAGCGAAGTCTCCATGCCCAGAGTGGGCAGCCTGGAAAGAACCTAGGGTGCATCGGTCGAGGTTTGCGAGTTCCGGATTGATGCGGGTGCTCGGCAAGATGCCGAGGCTTTAATATCGGATGAGCGCCTCTCTGCTTCAGAAATCCACCGCCACGGCTTTGTATCGCAATTCAACCATTCGCCTGGCCATCACAATGGTGAGAGAGGGGAATGGAAAGGGTGCAAGGTAAGCTTCTTTAGCCAGAGCGTCTGCGGCTTCGTTGCCTGTGATGCCGGAGTAAACGGGGCACCAGCGAACGTTGACCATACCTACGCCAGCCCCAGTGCCGCATTCTCTGCTTGTCCAAGACAATACCAACTCACACAAGTACTGTATCTGCCTGGAGCCTGCTGCAGTGGAAGTGCTAATGAGCAGCTGGAAGGCAGCTTCCTGGTTGCCAAGGCATACTGTCACGTTTGTGGCATGGCGTGCCATGGATATCTGGATGGCAGCCTCAAGTCCGCCGACAGCTGCGACAACTTCTGCGTCGTTAAACTCTGCCAAGGAACCCAAGGGGATGATTCCCCGGCAGACGTCTTGCGTGAGGTCGCGCTGAAACGCTAAACCACCACCTGGCTTGCCATCCACCAGGGCGCCGTCTGAAAAGATGAAGAGGCTCATTACATGGCGAGGTCGCTGCCACTGAAGGTAGGAGACCCGACATGCCGTCTATCCCACGGTACCCATGGTCACCGTCTCGTTCTCTCTTTCGGGTGACCACAGGCGGGGGAGTGTATCCCAAGAGATCCCAGAATACACTCTTTGGCGAATCCAGCGCATTCGAAGAAAGTTACACCTTCTGCAAAAGGGCTGTTGGGGATCCGTCGCTGCCACCCGTACTACGAGGCGGTCGTGAGCTCTCTCGAGCCATGCCCGTGCTGGTCCCCATCCTGCCTCTCAAAGGAAAGCTGGGACTGGTGTTGAGCCGCGCTTGCGGTGGAAGTACTGGAGTTCGGTCTTGAGCTTCTCAACGGAAATACCGTTGTCCTGTCACCAAGTTAGAATGAGGTCCAACTGCTCTTGGAGGCGTACGGAGCACTATTGGATGGAATGGGCGGAGGCGCCGAAGACCACGTCGTCCGCATACTCATAGCACCTTCATGACACAAGTAGCAAATTCTCCATAGCCAGAAGGAAGGGGATCGGGGACCCTAGAGAGCCCTGTTGCAGACGGCAGCGAATTTGAATTCGTGGAGAATAGCAATGCAGCAGATTGACAGTGGAGCAGTTAATTATTGACTGCTTCGGGCTGGTTCATGAAGAAAGTCGCCCACTTGAGATATTTTGGGTTTCCAGAAAAATGTATATTACTTCTTAAACTATTTTATCTCAGCGATCGCATGAATTTGTTCCAGTTCCTGTAGCGGAGTGGTTACCGCGTGACTCTTATATGATCAGAACCAAGTTTGTGATTCTATGTTAGACATGTCAAGGTCCGGGGTTCGAACCCCCGCGGGAGCATTTTGTCCAACTTCACGGCAGGTCCAATTCATAATTAATGGGCTTTTTCCCTAATTTTTTGGGACCTTGTTGTGAGGCTCGGAACATTTTGGCCGAAGAATCCGGCACAGCAAGCTCAAGTTGCAAAGCAGCTCTTCGTCTCGACTACATCTTTTTACACGACTTTTGTGTAACCAATTACGAAGATGAAGCGCACAACGCACGTGGCTTGGTGCACATCGGCAGTCGGAACAACGGTAATCCGGGCCGTGAACCTATTTACCAGGTTCAACGCCTAACAGTAGCTTTAGTGAGAGAATAACCACAATTCAATACGTTCCGGATAGCCTCACACAAGTGAATAGCCTGTCCACAACTTTTGTAATTTCTTCGGATTTTATTCTCTCTTTGGCGATAGTTACACAATGATGGATAGCGTGGCTACTTCAGAAGCTGCGAAGGCAGTTCCTGGCACCTCACCTCGATCCCAGAGCGCTGTGCGTCGCATGTGCAGTCGGGCGGGAGTGCCGGATGGTGCGGTGCCAGGAAGGACAGCTCTAGATTCTGCTGAGTCGTCCTGTGATCGGTGAGACGTGTCTCCAAGCAGTCGAACAAGCGCGGAACTCGTTTGAGGCCCAGGGAATTGAAGATGTGGAACCTCCCTACCCTAGGCTTCAAGAAATCCCCTTCAGCTATAGAACTGGTGGTCCAGAAATCTAGACTGAAGACTAGTTAGGCGTAGGGTTTGCCCGGTCAACGACTGGCTCATCCAACGCCGAAATACACTTTGAATGGGCAAAGTAAATTCAACAACAGGTCCCTGGGCGTGCTCGATACAAGCAAAACAGTCAGCAAAGTCGCTAGAAAGGGGTGTTCGGCTATGACGAGCATCTCCGGTGCTCCAGCCCCTAAAGGTCGCACATGAGTCGTTTCGAGAATCACTCGCAGGAAGTAACCTGTCTTTTTCACGAGTCGATCATCGACGATGAGGGCGAGCTCGACTTTTCTGAAAAGCAGAGCATTAAAATTTTCCGTTCGCATTGCCAGTTTCAGGTGACACTATCAAAACTTTTTTTTCTTCAAGCAATGTTTTCCCATGCCCACTCACTACTATTGCCCCTATCATTCAACCCAAGCTTCTCTCCACAATAATACTATTGTATTAGTCGTGGTGATCAATAAATCCTTCCGTCATACCAATGCCTTCGTCATGTCTGTGTTGTCTGCAGGCAAGAAGATCCCCGTCACACACCTGTGCAAGGCAAATCAGCGATCGAGGAAAGATTGACAAAGACAAGGCAAGCTCGGCGAAGTAAGAAAAACAGATGGACTACGGTAACGGGAAGCCTACCCAAAGCTTGGGCAAGAGCCTCTCCCACTCCTTTCGACGACGCCGGGTTCTGACCCGTGATCAGCTGGCCGTCGACAACGACACAGGCACCCCAGGGTTCGGTTGCCTGTTGCCACAGCGCGCCACAGCGCTTGGCCTCGTCCTCGAGAAGTACGGGCATAGCGTCGACGAGGCCGATATCGGCCTCTTGTTGGTGAATCCGGTAGCGCGGCGGCCGTTGAGCAAAGGGGTGCCGTCGATGGCGACGCGTATGAAGACGATGGGGCCGTGACAGACGGCAGCGACAGGCTTGCCGGCGCGCCACAGCTCCTCGATGATGCGACGCGAGTCGGCATCGTTGATCAGGTCCAGCATGGGGCCGTGACCTCCGGGATAGAAAACAGCGTCGAAGTCAGTGGCTGCGCGGCCGACAAACGAGGCCAGCGGCCGTGTCGTCTGCCAGGTGGCTTGGTGGTGCTTCAGGAAGTGTGCGCATGTCGGGTCGGCTTCAAATTTTTCGACCGAGCCTGGGTCGAGAGGCGCCTTGTCGCCCTTGGGAGAGGCGAAAACAAGTTCAACCTTGTCTTTGAGGACATCGTAGGGGTGGGCTAACTCGGGCTGAAGGCGCTGTTTTTTTAGCCCATGTCACCATAGCCAAGAGCTTCCACGGCTGTTGTCTTGATAGCAGAATAATAGGATAACTCAGACATCATCCGCCATCATCTTCGCCCTCATATTCTGCCTCACCTTCCGGGTATCTGATGGGCGGAAGAAGCAAGAAGATCACGATAACTGCTGAGCGTGTTTCAGCTCTGTGCTCTACTTTCCCATGACGTGCGGTCTGCCTCTCCACCGGCTTTCACATACCAGATACCACCCCGTCGGCTTCTGCACCTTGTCAATTATATCGGCACTGGTGAGAACGACGAGGACCTTCTTGGGCGCCATGGCACATTGACTCGGCGCACCGTTGGCTTGCGATTTCGTGGGAAGCTGGCCCGAGTGCAGATGTACAATCTGGCGAGGCTTCCTGGGCAGGTAAGGGTTGAGTGTGACTTGGAAATAGCAGGGGGGGAGCAGGCCAGAGGAGACAAACGCCATCAGGCCCCGGAGCACTTCATCCGCCCCGATGGCGAAGATCTCGATGGCACGGGCGGCGCGGCCAATCGCCTGCGAGATCTGTTCTCGGAGTTGCACCGCCCCACGTTGTGCTTGCAGCAACCTCATGAAGCGCCCTGGTGGCTCGTTACCGCAGCCAACCACTGCACGCTATGGATCCCTGGCGTCCGACACTTCAACCCCTCCTTCTCCTCAGCATTTGGCCTATGCCATCGTCGGGAGGCTTTCTTACCCATCGAAAGCCCCCGTGCTTTTCTCCGATCGGTTGTTGCATCGCCGTCATCGTATGCATCTGCGGTGATTTATGGCCCCAGTAGGCTCCCTCCGTGACGCCGCAAGCAGGGCAAGCAAGAGCAGGGATGCATGACACGAGATTGGATGGCTTTCACTTCTCGCCAATTAAAATCCAAGTCTACAGCTCAAGGTGTCTGCCGAATGGGTTACATTCCTTGCAGCTGTCTTGGCGATATGGAGTTTGTGACCGAGGAACGGGTAACTAGTTACTGCTTTATGATTTCCATCTCTAGCTATGGCCTGGTGACGTCACCTCTCTTCTGGGGAAGCAACAAGTGCTCCCCCACAACCCCTCACTCCATCACGATCTTGCCAAAAGGCAGCTGCATATCATGCCAGCCCTGTTCTGTGTAGGTTTTTCCTCCAAACAGATGAAATCCGTGACGTCGTGTCTGCGTGTCTACGCCCCAGAGGGCATCATCACCTGATCTTTGATGCTTGCACGGAAGGCAAGGCCCGGTGGTCGAGTCGGCTATAAAGTCGTCTCCCCAATCCTGCGTCGGTCTAGTCTTCCGCTCCTCACTCTCATCCGCGCTACCTCGTCAATCTTTCTTCTACTATCTGCCCAGGACCTTCTCAATCCATAAAAGACCTATATCGTGTCTTCCCAATCAACAACTTAACTTGCCAACATGGAATCCATCAAGCAAGGTGCCAACTACGTCTCCGAGTCTGTCCAGCAGGCTACCCGCGGTACTTCCAAAGAGGCCAACAAGGAGGTTGCCAAGGACCCCAATGCCTCAATTGGCACTCGGTAAGATAGGCCTAGGGTTATTTCCGGCTTGTCTTCCTGTGTCGTCGTCATTAAGCAAGGGACGAACATGTGTGATGATTGTGCTAACCGTACTGTTGTCATTAGTACCTCTGCCGCTAAAGATGCCCTCGGTGATAAGGTTCACGAATCCAAGCACGACGCCAAGGCGGAAGCTCACAAGCAGAGCATTTGAGAATGTTTGATACGGTTTCATTGTCAAGTCGGTAGCGCTGGACGTTGTCAAGGGCGCAGGGGATCACTACTATTGGCTTTGGTGCCGCCGATGCACCTCAGATACTCCACATAGTTGCTCAATCGATTGGTATTACCTTCCTGTCGAAAAACAAGTGATGCATGCCCGCTCTGCTCCGCATCTCCTGCTCCTAGCTAGACGCGCTTTTTTGCCTTTCTCACCGCGAATGCGTGGGAAATATCATTGACGGAGTAAAAAAGGGCATAGAAAGGAATGAAAACCCATAGCATATTGAAGAAGACCAGATAGACCCACAGATACAAGAAGTTGCTGCTGTCGAGATTGAGATTTCCGGTGAGCCATTCGGGGCAGAAGGTCATGAAGCCTACCGAGGATGTCAGCATGTTTAGCCTGTAAGGAGGAATATTAGCCCGAGGTGAATGCGTACCGCCGTAAAGCTCGCTAGTGGCCAGCACGATCATCCATATGCTCGCTTTGGAGTCCCTGCGAGCGATGAGGTAGCAAATGTAACAGGCGAGAGGACCGCAAAGGAAGACGGTGAGAAGTTCGAGGCTTATGATACCCTAAAGCGTACAAGCACGTCAGCCCCGGGCCGAGTTGCGAGAGAAGAGGGCTAGCGATACCAGATCGGCCCCGGCCCATCGACGGTCGGCGCGTGCATACGCCATCCAGAGCTGGGCAAAGGGGTTCTTGCCCCCAGCCTGGGGGCCGTATATGCGACCGTTCTCGTTGCCGAGGAAATTGAAAGGCGTGGGAAAGAGGGCGGCGAGGTCCAGGTGGGAGGCGTGGGCGTGGGCGGGGACGACGTAAGAGAAAAAACAGTGGTAGAGAAAGCTGCCCTCGAGTAGGAAGTGGCACAGCGCGTCGGCAAGGTGCCAGATGAAGAGGAAGCGCAGGGCGGGCGGCGTGGCCGGTGCGACGGGCAGGACGCGCCGCGAGGTGGCATAAGCGGCGCCGACGATGACGACGGTGGCGAGGAGCGACAGGATGGTCGTAAGGTCCAAGAGTCGAGGCGGCAGGGGAGGAGGCACGGACGCGGCTTGGTTGAACGAAGCCATGATGGGGTTGGGTGGGAGGCAGAGATGGGAGATGAAGAGATGGAGAGAGGGGGGTAAGAGAGATTGAGAGGTTGGCGCTGGCTGGAGATCACTCACCCTCCCCCCCGTCTTTCTCACCATTTTACGTATATGCCTATGTTTACGGATAACGTGACAGTTCACAGGTTGTAGACCTGAGAAGGAAGATAGCCCTACGGCACGTGTTACAGACGGCGAACGCTGCCTCTAGCCATCTCTCGATGCAAGTGCCCTCCAAGGCTTCTGCTGCTTGGCTTCCATCGGATAGCTAACTACTCTAGCTTGGACAAAGGCGGGCTACCTGCAGCGCCAGAGGCCCAGGAGCGCTAAGCAGACAGGAGGGTAGCTTAAACTCAGGGCAGATTGTAGGGAGGGAGGGATGAAAACATGGAGATGTAGAAAAGAACCGCTCTAATATGTCAAAGCCTCGGGGCAAGCAAGCGTCATATCCATCAGATCAGTCAGACCCTGCAGCAGGAAAAAAAAGACTGCAGAACCGAGCAAACGATCGATGGAAAGCTCTGAAATTCCGCATCGGGGGAAAAATGAAGAAAAATTTAGTTTGTAGATCGACAGAGACAGGATTCGAACCTGTGAGGCCGAAGCCATATGATTTCTAGTCATACCCATTAACCACTCTGGCACTCTGCCTCATATCAATTAATTTTGATGAAGTGAAGCTTGTTTTCTATTAAGTAGTTAATTTTTAAATGACTCATCGCCTAATTTTAAATCTTTGCCGGCGTCAAGGAAAGGATGCCCACATTCTTCGTCGACTCCGCTCACTGGCTGACTTATGAATACTTCTGTCTCTCAGGGTAGTGATGACATCCAATACATACGTTGCTCTCGTCCTGACGAGCGTGCGCGGGGTTACGGAGTTGGCTAGGATGGCGGTGGTGCCATGGCTGGGCAGTCAGCCGACGGAAGCGCCCTCAGAACCGTGCGTCAAGGAGTCGGCATTAAAGCCAAGTGTTGTGGTGGTCAAGGAGGGGGACCTTGCGTTTGGGTGTTGTAGCTCAGATGGCGAGGCGTGAGCCTCACGAGCCGACGAGGTCCTGAAATAGAGTGGAATAAGAGCAGGAGGAAAGCTCAGCGGGCATGATTTGTTGTAGAAGCTGAGCAGCACCCACACGCCTAAGCTATCATTCTTCAGCTTCCGTGCACACAATGTCACCGCGTGCTCGACGTCTTGGCCAGCAATGATCTACAATATAGCCGAGGCTCTCCGTACGACCGGTCGTCGACTCGCTTGCTCTTGGGCCATCTCGCGCATGCCTGCCCTCCGAAAACTCTGATGAACACTCCTACCAAGCACTCGGGCTGCGTCATTTTTATCCGGAAAGGGGGACGGGGCTCTCAAGAGCTGGCAAACAGCATGGCAACATGCTGTTGTACTCACGCCCGACTCAGCGAGTCAACGAGTTCATTGCCCCGAGCGACTCGGGCACGACCGGGACCGGATTCAAAGGCTGGGGCGAGATGATCGCCGGGAGCACCGTCCGTGGCCTGCGGTCCTTAGCCTGTTGCCGATGTTGAAGAACAAGGCCAGCTGGGCCGCCATCAGCGGAGTGACAATTTCTCCCACTTCAGCTTCCTCAGATGGGCCCCCATCCCATTCCTTCCGGCCGCCACGCGGTCTTTGCAGCCCCAGGGGCTGGCTTTCTAACAGCACGATCCTCTGACCATTGCTGCCAGGTTCAGCAACAGGTGCAAGAGCGAAAGCCAGACTAAGAGCGGCTCAGCCTCTATTTATTCGTCTGAGGCGGAGAAAAAAATTTGATCCTTGTCCTGTCTTTGATTTCCGTTCTCGTCGTCATGTGTCCGTGTCAGCAGTATAATGGATGAAGCCTCCAACACTTTTGTAGTAAACAAGTCCACCGAGCCTGCGTTCTGCGAGCCCGGAGATGTCGTCCAAATATTGCGCCCAGCCAATTTCCTGTCCTGAATCCTGGGCCGTCTCGTCCCATTTGGAGTAGAACGAGCCCGACATAAGCAAAAAGGCCAGGCGGTAGTCACTTGGTGTAACCCGCATCCACCGCAGTCGCCGCGCTCATAGTTTGTTCCCTCAGGTAAACGTTGACAAAAAAAGAGGCGATGAGAAGGTATATAGGGAGAGAGAGGGAGAGCGGGAGAGACAGGTCGATTAAAAGAAGAAGAAAGAAAGGGCGAGAGGAGAAGGGAAGGGGGTATGGGGTTGGAGGAAGAGCCAAGAGCAGGCATTGACCGGGGAGGAAGAGGAAGCCGACGTCAGCTCCCCCATTCCTTATAACCCTTCTGCTTCTGTCTCGTGTTCCAGCCCAGCTTCCCACTGATGCTATTCACCCAGTCCTCGCTTCGCCTGCCCTCGGCCTGAACCGAGGCAAACGGGTAGCGGCTGGCACTGATAGTGACGTAGTCGCCGGGCCGCAGCTCGACGCGTTCGCGGCCATCAAAACTAGCCCACGACGACGTGCGCGCGTCATAAGGCACGCCGACTCGCAGCACGATTGTGTCCGGCAGGATGATGGGCCGGAAGGACAGAGTGTGGGCGCAGACGGACGTCAGCAGCATCACCGGGTTCTCTGGGTGGCACAGCGAGCCGCCCGCCGCCAGGTTATAGGCCGTGGAGCCCGTCGGCGTGGACACACAGATACCGTCGGCCAGGACCGAGGTGAAGTGCTCGTCGTCGCCGAAGACTTCAGTGTAGGACATGGCTGGTACAGCCGGTCAGCACGGCGTCGTTCGGGGAGAAACGGGAGGGAATCGAGACGGGGGTAGGGAGCAGAGAATTTGTGACGCACTCGGATTCGGCCCGCGGTCGACGACCACCTCATTGAGAATCTCAAAGGTTCCGTCCGGGCGGTGCGTGTACGCGCCCTCGTGCTCAACGCCGATCAGTTCCTCCACCAAATCTCTTCTGCTGTGGGCCTCGTCCTCGTCTTGAGCCTCGCCATCTCTGCCGCAGACCTCTCCTCCAGCGTCTATGGCCTTCCTCCGTATGCTCCTCATGATGGTGCACTCGAAGCGGAGGCGGAGGCTGACGGTTACACCACTGCGGAAGGCCGAGTCGAGTGTTGTGCGGAAGTCGTCGAAGTCGAACTTGGTCAGGAAGCCGAGGCTACCGAGGGCGAAGCTCAGGACGGGGGGCACGATACGCTGGAAAAGCCAACTTGCATAGAGCACGGTGCCGTCGCCGCCGAGACTGATGACAAAGTCGAAGGTATGCGGACGAGTCCTGCACATGCCCTCGTCCCAGTACCGTAGCCGGCATTGCAGAGCGTCGCGCACCGCGGCCGCGTCCAAGTCAGAGTCGCCGGCGTGGCTGGCGGCCAGGTCGTCGAGCAGGCCTGCGGTTTCGACTCGCCGGTTGGAGGCGAGCTTGTCCTGAATGTAGACGACGTAGGGGTAGTCACGGTCCTTGTCAAGTAGCCAGCGCGTCACGTCGCGGGCTTTGGCCACGAGGTCCTGATCGTGGATCTTGGCAAGCAGGAATACGGTCCTGACGCGGAAGCGGATTCGCATGCTGCTCAGGCGGCGGCTCATCTCACGGACGCCCCAAGCCATGTCGCTTAGCTGCTTCTTGGTCAGCATGCGGCTGCGGACGTCGTCGGGCGGAGAGGAGCCGGCGGAGGAGGAGGCGGAGGAGGAGGCCGAAGCGACCGTCTTGGTTTCGGTCATCAGGCGCGTCCAGGCCTGCTGATCGGCCTGCCCGAGGTTGGCGGCATCGCGACTGAGGGGATCGAGGGCAGCGTGACAGGCCTCAGACCTGGGACCAGGCGGTTTGACGGCCTCGAGGCTCTCGTCGACGGGCTGGCTGGAGGGGAGTCCGGACTCGGCCGAGATCCGGCGCTGAGGGTCGAGAAACTGGTGGACAATGCATTGGTCGCGGCGCACGCGCGGCGGTGCGGCCGCCGCCGCGACGAGCGAG
>KB853247.1:52642-66424 GCA_000372705.1 Cerataphis brasiliensis yeast-like symbiont
TCGGGCCCGGTTGCTGTCCGAGGACTCAGAGGCCGGCGAAGCGAGCCCGAGGCAACCAACCGCCGATGATGCACAGATGATGATTTATTAGCTTTTCCTCGCCCTCTCACACGCTCAGTCTCGTCGACCGCCGGAACATGACCACCACACCGCTCTGCGCACTCGGAGAAGCGTGGAGAGCATGTCGTTTCTGCATAACTAGAGGACAGGGGACACCTAGCATCCAGACATGCGCAGAATCGGAAATAGCTGCGGCTGCCTTCTGCCTGCCAGTGGAGGCTGTCGCGACTCGTGCAACCACCAACTCTTGCCATAATCATACATTCCAGCGCTTTCCTTGTCTCTCGAAAGCGCCTGGAGAGGAAACTGCCCTGTGGCCTTTGATCTTGCCCATATTTATATCTGCTCTCAAAGCACCCTCTTCGGGGATGGGCTTCCGTGATTTCCTTGCCTTGCTGAGCCCCCGTCACGAGCGAGGAAGGCCTTACGCGACTGGTCCGCAGCTCCGTGCGCTCGTCTTCTTTTTCAGCCTTTTTTCCCCCTTTATCCCTCTTCCATTTCCCGCCTTCCCATGATCGACATCAACAGCTGTTGCTCTTCATAGCACGTATTCAATCAGTAATTTGCTCTGCTACGTCCGCATCTTTTAACTCGGCCTCGCTTCTCCCACTCGAGCCCGACGACATGGTCGCGGCTGGCTTTGTCCTGCCCGCTGTCTTGGCCTCGCCTCAGACAATGAACACCCCCAGCAGCGATTGTGACCGGCTGGGGCTTAAGGAGGCTGACAGTTTAGAACCAGCCAAAACGGGACTCCAGGAGCACGCCGGATGCATGTGCGGCAACAAGTTCTTCCCCGAATGGCGAAGGTGCCGCACCTGCCTTTTCAACGAGGGCCAAGTTGCCCAAGGGGAACACAAAAACAATATGTAGGCCATTGAGCAGGTTTGTGACGCCTTGTGTGTGGCCAAGCAGTCCCAGGCTAGCTTCCCGCAAGCGTTGAGCAATGCCTTGCGGAATCCAAAACCAACGGCTGCTGCGGGTGTCAACAGCGTGTCTGATTCTTCCACCACGCGGGGAGCGCCGGTCTCGGCGCCCAACCAGGATACGACCGGTTCTCGATCCACTGCTGGTTCCGCCACGCCTGCCACCACGACTACGTCGTTTACCAGCGCCGCGAGTAGCACCACCTTCAGCACCACTTCCGGCACTGCCAGCCGCATCAGCTCGAGCAGGACCACGCCTGTCCCTGGCCGCAACTCTACCGCCAGCAGCGCTTTTCCCACGGGTGCAGCCAGCCCTGTTGTCCAGGCTGGCCCTGGCCTGGCCATGGCTGTTCTCGGTGCCGCTGTCCTGATGGGGCTGTAGCCCGTGTTTGCTTGGCTCGACGACGGCCATGGTGGTGGTATGGACAAGGGGGAAGAATGGAACGCGACACTTGCACTGCACTGTACGAGGCGCACGGACGGGCGAACGATCGGATCCGCACCCGTGGAATATGGGTCATGGTTCATCGGGGTGCGATTCCATACGGCTGGGCTAATTGTCGATGGTTGATAGGCCAGTCGGGCTGGTGGTTCTGATTGCGGGAGCAAGGGCCAAAGCGGCGAGCATCTGAGAATTCAGGGATACGTTGTGCGCGTGTGTGTCTCTCTCCCTCTCTCGCTCGACACAAGCATTTAAATTGTTTATTTGTCACGTCCGCTAGATTCCTCTTTGATGAGACGTCGCCACCGCTCGAGCTTTGTAGATGGCGCTGTCGGTCGTGCCGACATTGTCCATGCACTGCTGCTCACCCTGTCACGTCCACTGTCCCGTTGGTTATCCACCGCCTCGGTGTTGATCTGCTGAGGCCCATGCTCAAAGGACTTGTCTAGCTTTTCCATGCAGAACGGGAGCTTGGCGGCGGTCCAAATTTCCATGCTCTGCATTGCAACGCGCGACGAGTCAGCCGGGGCTCGCTGCAAATGCCGGGTTTCGTGCCTCAAGACGTAAAAGTGCGGGCGGACCAGGACACACAAATAGCAGAGGGAGAAGAATTGCGAGGAGGAAATGTGCGTGAACAGGGAGGGGAGAGGGGGGACAAGTGCGTGACGTACAGGCTGAAGCTTCTTCTTGATCTCGGTGTCGAGCGTGCCAGCCTTGAGGATGCTGACGTTGGGGACCGAGTCCGGCTCGTGGACGATGGGGGAGCCGCATTCGGGACAGAAGATGCGGTAGACGGCCTTGCCGGATGAGCCCTTGCCGGCCCATTTCTTGACGGAGCCTTGGATGGTGAGCTTTTCCTTGGGCACGAGGCAGACGAGAGCTGTACGCAAGGGGGGGGTGTGGGGGTTAAGGAGCGGTTCAGCCACAGTGTCCGTCAGGAGTGTCCCGGGTCAATGAGTATGGTGAGGGTGCCGACGGAGGAGGTGGTGGTGGTGGTGACGGTGCTGGGCAAGAACGCACAATAGGTCGAACCGGTTTGGCGCTGACAGTCGTCGCAGTGGTCGTAGGCTGTCGCGAGAGGAGCTTCGACGTCGACCGAGTATTTGACGGCCTTGCAGAGGCAGTGTCCGGTCAGAGGCATGGCGGGCAGCGGGCTGAGACGATGATATCGCTCTCGTTTTCTCTCTCACTCTCTCACTCTTTCTCACTCTGTCTTGTCTCTCTGTCTCTCTCTCTCTCTCTCTCTCTCTCACACAATCTCTCTCTCTCTCTCTGATATTTTTTCTCTGCGAAACAAAAACGCTTGCCGAAGTTTCCTGCTCCTCTTCACGACCGGCCGGGATGGCGACCCAGACCACATGAGGCGGCTTGCGGAGGGGTATTAATAGCAGCGCTTCCGTCAGACCGGAGCCGGACGCATCCGGATAGGTCGAGGACCGTCGCTGGCACCAGCCGTCGCGCAAGAATGAAGCCATGGCCGTAAGGGGAGGAGGGGGGAGCCCAGCCGGGAGGTGCAGCAACTCGATGACGTGGAAAAGTCGGCTCGTCCGGGGAGCCAATCATGCGAGCAAATAGGCTGCTGTTGTCTCGGTCTCTCTAGCCAGACGCCGTGACGCGACGAAAGCCTCCTTCGGCCGCCCTTGGGACTTGTCGACCGGCGGCGGCGGCTGGCCGGGGCCGCGGCCCCCTGTATCTGATCGCCACGGGCGCTTCGGACATCGCCTGGCGGGACCCGCGAGCCATCCATGAGGCAGATGGAACCGTCGGGAGACTTCGTGTCGTGGGCTCCGTGCCACAGTCCCGTGGCCCTTGTCCGCAACGCGATGACCTCGTCAGCCTGACTAGCGTGACTTTCCGATCATTGCGAGTCATCATGGCTGCCCGAGGCTAGTGCCGCCGACGGCCGTTGGTGTGTATGCAGGGAGGCCACCCTACTGCCTCCCGTGGCGCCCCTAATCCGGATGCTGAGGTGCGTCAACGCTCCACAGTCGCATGGCTGGCCGCCGACTCTTGCTTCTTCTCGTCCTTCTTCCGGAGCCTTGCTCTCCCGCACCACAACTGGGCACGGATGATTCGAGCCTGGGCCCGGGGCTGCTCACCGCATCTTTCCCACGACGCCACGCAGCAGCGACGCGCATATCCATGCCAGACTGGTGCGCAGCGGCATCTCGGCCATGCTCAAGCATTGGCCGTGGCCCAGGAGGAGGCGGTCTGCCAGGAAGACGCGGAGAAGGGCCGCCCTATAGGCGGACACGGCGACGGCGTCGCTTTCTCCCAGGACATAGAAATCCATGGGCGACATACCGGGGTCTCCTTGTCCAGCCACGCGACTGCGCCGTTGTGCAGGCCGTGACGAGATGAACGGTTCCCTCGCGAGGCGCATCGGCCTCCGTCGGAGCCTCTTCACCAATGCAAAGCAGATCAGGTTTTTCAAGCTCCTGCATTGCATTGGCGGCGACGCCCGCATCGGCAACATGTGCGCAAGCACATGCGGCTTGTCGACCCAAAGGGTAGCATTCTCTATCACCTCGCTCAAGATGGCTTCCTGGTCATGAGCGTAAGCAACAAAGCGAGAATAGAAAAGTGGCGTGAGGATTCTCATTTCGACATGCACCGTCGCTTCCGTCCTCTGCTCGGCTGCTGGCGAGGTGTATGTCACCTCGGCAAGATCCGTCACACCACTCGGCACGTACCTCACCGAGAGGGCCATTTGAGATTGCCGCACAAGAAAGCGCAGATATTTGCGGAAAATGCCTTCCAGGTCCCGTTCGATGCGGCCGGCCTGTCTGCCCAGGCTTTCTTTCCGAGGCTCCGGTCGGTACCAGACGTGAAGCTTGCGTTTGAAGAACAAGACGGCCGCCTCGCGGACGATTCTCGGAAACGTCATGAATCCGACCCAGAACCAGCTGAGAAGAAAACGCAACTTGCGCAGCCCGCTCATCAACGACGGATCCGCCGCTTGGCCCTCGGAGAAGAGCCGGGCTATGATCTTGGGGTGGCCCCCGGAAGAGCTGAGGTTAATGGTGACGTCCAGCCCCCGAAATCCTTGCATATCAGGGCCGAGAGGGTCGTTTGCCAGCAGGGAGTAGGAGCCCTTTCGGGAGTTGAAAGGCGAGACGTGAAAGTCCTTTTGCCAGGAGCCTTTGACTCGCGACGAGGCGGCGCCCGCGTTTGCAGAGTTGTTGCCGTCTTCCAGCTTGGCTTCCCCCGCGAAATCTCGTCGCACGAGATACGACCGCCTTTCGCCAAAGGTATTATTGACCTCGAGGACAACCGCAGAAAGCACTCTTTGGGAGGAGTACAGGTACCAGAATGAGACGGGATTGAAGTGATATCCCAAGAACCGGGCAGCTGTAACAAGATAGGCGAATGGGTAATCAGAAGGGTCGGCTCCCTGGAATCCATCAGTATGCTTCCGGTGGGACAACAGCGCCAATAAGCAAACCTGAGCCTTGAGATAATTGTCGAGCTTCCCGCGCAGACCCAGCTCGCCGTGACCTCTTTGAAGATAGTCACGGGCGTTGACCTCGAACCATCCCCATGGCCTTCGTTGGGCGTCCTGACAAGCCCATGGCCGCCCTGGACCGTCGACGGAGATGAGCCCATTGACGGTGCCGTTAAAGCCCACGGGCACTCCGACAACCAGGTAAGAGTAGGAAAACGAATGCTTCTTGGGAAATTGTCGCCGGTGGCTTGTTCGACAGGGTATGAAATAGGGTCTGCCAGAGCCATGAAAAGGCTGCCAAGTGTGGGACATGCGGCGCGGCCATATGAGCTTCATGGTGAGAATGACAAGTCCCAGGCTCAGCAGGACTAGTAATACATGGCGTGTCGCTTCGGCACCGCAGATCCAGGTCGCGAACGCAGGGACGGACGGCAGCCAGAAAAGGCCGGCCACGAGGAAGATATCCGACCAGCAGCCCAAAAGTGCGTAGAAGGAAAAGACGGCCGTGAGGAAAGCGAGCGAAAGAAGGCCGCAATACGCCAGCCTCTCGGCTAGGTCACTGACGAGGAGCGCCAATATGAACAGCGGGTGGTCCGAGGCGCCATCCATGGCCGCGATTCCCGAGCCCCAACTCTCCGAGTCCTGGGCACGAGGAGAGCACCAGGCTCTCTCGCCGAAGGGTAGAGAAAGCAGGGGATGGGGGGGAAGAGAGTGGCAGAGCAGCTTCAGATAGGAAACATGGGTGTTAAGTTATTTCTAGCCAGTCAGCCCGTAGGTGCCAAAACCCTTCGTGCCATCAAGGTTGCTTCTCCGCTCTCCCGAGTTCCCGAGTTCCGAGAGCGGCTAATTAAGTAGTCGAGTCGTTAATGAACTAATTAAGCCGCCGGCCTGCGATACTTGATGAGATAAGCAGCAAATCGGCCGGCGCAAACTTCAGCCTCACACGCCGCTTGAGTCACGACCGGCTGGCTGGCTGGTGTCGGACGGTGCCTGTCTCTCGATATATCGGCCATTCCAACCATCGTCCTCTCTGCGTATATCAGGAGTATCAAATCTCTGCAGCCGCGTCACTTGATTGATCTGCCCTTTGTCGGAGAATCGCTGCCATCGGGTCGTGGTCTGTCCAGGTTTGCTCTCCGCGTCCTTTGCGAATAACTGGCTTCCCACGCCACCCGCCTACAATCAACATGTCAGAGGGCTGGGACTCCGTCACCAAAATCGGCAGCAAAGTCCGCGGCCCTGGCGCGTCGGAGCGAGAGACCGTTGTACGCGGTAAGAGCGCTTTGAACGCCGCTCAGCGCAGCGGCGGCATCATTGCCACGGAGAAGAAATACTCGTCGGCGAATGCGGTAGGTCCACCTCCGAACTCCTCGACGGTACGCAGGCGGGACAAGCTCGACAAGCGCCGGCAGCGAGGAAGCAATCATGGGCAAAGTCTAGCCCGGCTGACGCGCCCGACTTGTCCTGTTCCCCACAGACCGGCAGCTCGACCGAGGGTCAGCGTCTGACCAAAGTCGACCGATCCGACGACATCATCAAGCCGAACACTGTGGGCAAAGCTGTGGGCGACACTATTGCTGCTGCCCGACAAAAGATGGAGCCCAAGATGACGCAGAAGGATCTCGCCACTCGTTGCAACACCACGCAAGCCATCATCGCCGATTTTGAGCGGGGCAACGCTGCCCCGGACCAGAAGCTGCTCGGGTCCATGGAGCGTGTGCTCAACGTCAAGCTGCGCGGCGGCGACATGGGTGCCCCCAAGTTCCCCAACAAAAAAGGATGAGCTGTCGATATCAGGGACATGGAAAACGGCCGTTGACGGGGCTGGGCAGTGCAACAAAGGGGGGCGGAAGAGCGTGGGAGGGTATGGATGCTTTTAGAAAACCCGGCTTGCATTTGAGGAGATGAGCAAAAGAATCAAATGACCTTCCCCATCGATGTCACTATGGGCTACTGCAACGCCCTTTTGCGGCCTCTACATGTTCGGCCGAGGAGTCAGCACGAGCCTCGTCCCCTTGATGCCTCGCGCGTTTCTGCTTCGGGGAGTCTGTTTGTTCCCCTGGCGACTGGCGAGGCCGCAGGCCGTGTACCAGGTCGCGTAGCTAACGCGTCTGCCAGCTGCCAACCGCTGCGCTTTGAAAAAGAAAAAACTCCACAGTCGATCTTCTGGCCGGTCCTGTGGCTGGTGAGGGCTCTCTCTTGCTTGGCCTCGACCTCTCGCCTCAGGCCCGAATCCAGCCTTCTCGCTCATAGACGGAGCCCGCCTCTCTTTCTTGCACCTGATCGATAACTAGCACTCTCCTCAATCTACGCACATCGTGGCGGCCATGGAAAACGTTGGTCCGCGCTCCAGCAGAGCTCTCAATGAGCGAGCCGCGAGCGCCACGGCGCCGGCTGCTTCTACCCCCGACACCACCTCCGACAGCAGCCAGAGACGGACGGCCGCCATGACCTCCGGCGGCGCTGGGCCGCCGCCCAGTGTTGCCGTGGCTTCAGAGGCACGCGGGATGCCGCGAATGGCGCCCTATCGCTCCGTACAGTCCATCGTCGCCTGGCTCGAGCAGCCGTGTCGGGGAGCTGAGCCGACAACGGGGGCGGCGGGAAATCCGTCGTCGAAGAGCAACGGTCGGCCGCAGAAAGCTCAGCGACCGCCCTACCTCGGACCAGCAAGCCCCCAGGCCCGGGCGAGGCAGGACAGCACATCCGCTCCGACGCGTGTCGAAGAGGACTCTTTGACCTTTTTGGGGTATCAGGAGTTCTTCAAGCAAGCGTCTACAGCCCGAGCTCTCGACGGCATCACGGAAGACCTATCCAAGCTCACCATGGAGGAAATTTTCGAGAGGGCCGAGAAGTCGGCGACGTCTAAGCCCGTCATCGTCAACTTGCACAGTGTTGTCCGCCAAGCCGTGCAGCCGCTCTCTTGTACCGAGAATGTCAAACTTGTCAGCAATAAGAATCAGACGGGAAGCACTACGTCATTCTGTGCTCTGGGCCCGCATGCGAACAAGTGTCGCGCCACGACTGCCTCGTGGGATCGCAGCCAGGCTAGAAAGGGTCTCGTCGCCGAGGACAAACAGAGTCGCGTCGAAACGGCCTCTGCCGAAGCTCAGGGTAGCGATTCAGGACCCCAAGAGTCAGCTACTCCGCAGCGACGCCCTGTTAGCCCCTTTGAACAGGATGAGCAGGACGTCACGACATTCTAGAGAAATGTTGGACAAAAACTGCATGGTTCCGACGTCGAGGGCGACTCCTTCACAGGCACCAATGGCTCGCTCCATGAGCCGCCGGCCATTCCGCCCAAGAACCCGGCGAGATATTCGCGGGCCCACTCCTCCCCACAGTCTTGTATTCATCCCAAATCAGCTACCATGAACAAATACTCCGACGCCAGTCCAGACTAAACGATTCTCGTCCCCCATCACGGAATGATGACAAGGCTTAGATATTGGCCTCGACGCCGATCCTGGGGCATCCTTGTTTATGAATGTGGCTTTGGAGATTTATCCGTTCATAAATAATTCAGGCCAGTCGAGCGCAGGTTCTGGAGTGCGAGGACGCTCCTCAGCCGTCCATGAGGGAGGGATGCATTGGCTTTGCAAGTGACTCTGTCTGTATTATTTTACTTGAGGCCTTTCAAACATCGTCTTTTGCGACGGGGCTGGTCCGTAGCCGAGATTCTTTTCGGCTTTGGAGCGTCTCGTTTGCCTCGGCGTAGAGAATTGCTACATGGGCTTTACTCCTCTGCATTCCTTTTTCGACCGATATGGCGTGACCGCCCGCCCCCTCGTCGTCGCGGCCGTCTCGAGACATTCGTCCAGCAGAGTAAGCATTTTTCTTGTGCCGGAGCTACGAAGCGATCCGGGCGCTATATTTGGATGATGCCGCGTCAAACAAGGCGGCCTTGTCCTCCATGTCAACGAGCAACTGGTGATTGGGGTCGGTTCTTCGGAGCAAACTGGCCTCAGACGGTCAGTAACGGCCTTTCCGAATGGCGATGACGTTGGAAACGCACTCGGTAAGTTCTGAAGAATTTTCTCCTGTTATGGTCTTGACCACGACCATGTTCGCAATGGCTTCGACACACCCCGGTTGCTTCTTCAAGGCTTGCTCTAGGGTGGTTTGGGCCTCTTCAAAGTGGTGCTGGTGTAGCTCGCAAACGGCCTGCGAGACGAGGCTGCGGGTCGACATGGTGGAAGGATTTTGTGCGAGATCTTCATACACGTAGAATGCCTGTGAATACTTGTCGCCGCCCTTGCATGGGAGTCAGCAGTCAACCTCTGCCGTATGCAAACAAGCGTATTCTTTACCACTCTCAGCCCGACCCACGCTTCGGCCAAGTTCACCAACAGACTATCCTGGGCCCAACTTCGTGCTGCATCAACTTCTTTGACCGCAAGCTCGGTTCGGTTCTGCTGTAGATGTATCTGTACAATCAAGGAAACGGCCTCGACTATGCAAAAGGGTCAGCATAGACCGGCATCTCTCGAGCGCGCTCTGCACTCACGGCTGGCCTGGTGTTGTGAAAGCAGGGCGAGTGCCTCTTCTGACTTGCCTGCGGCATGGAGCACGATGCCGCCAACAACTTGAACTATGGCGTTGTCGCCGGCCGAGGATGCCAGCTTCTCCATCTTCTGGACGGCAGACTCGGTTCTCCCCAGGGCGTGTTCAGCAAGGCCTGCAATCGCCTGTAGCCCTGGTTCTGACTGGCCCTTGGCTTCCGCGAGGACAGCTTCGGCCTGGCCGAGAGCGATACGCGCTCGCAGTTGTAAGGCGCGCGCCAACAGAGTGTTTCCGGGAGAAAAGGACGAGGTATCGAAGTCGACGACGTCCTCATACCGTCCCTGGTGGAAGCTGTTGCTAATATTGATTAATTCACCATCTGCAGAGTACAGATCCATGACGAATGACGGAAAGGTAGACCGTTGCTATGCTTGCTGATTCTTGGGCTGAGGGCGCGATGCGATGCGATGCCGCTCGAGAGAACATGCCATATAATGTGGTGCAAGTATTCAGCCACAAGATACCTTTGGTGGCTTGTGGGATTTCCAAGCCAAGGTGTGGCTGATACGGACTGGGAGCCCAAGCCACCGAGTCCGAGAGAGTCACGTGTTTCGTGTCGGCGGCTAGGCATCAGGGCCTGCCGAACTGCGCGGTCCAATCCGGAAAGCCGCTGGGCCCTTGCCTCCCACACAACGGAAAATCGCCCAAAAAAAAAAAGGCCAAACTCGGCTGCCTCGAGGCCTTCGCATCACCCACAACATTCAGTAACAGTCACACCTTGTGGCGCTGTCAAGATGGTAGGTCTTGCGCTACAATTGTGCCGGTCATGCAGATTCCGCGTCCCATGTCCATCGCTCCTTGGTCCTTGGAGGAGGCCGCGATCGGTTACCCGCGCACAATGGCAGCCCGGAGTGCGGAGTCGGTCGAGTTCCCCCCCTTTCGAGTCGTTGTCAGCGCGCAACATGCCCTTGAGGGCTCGGCATCGGCGGGAGTGACGGATGAGATGCGCATCGTTATAGATGCGCAGGATTTTCGAATGTCCGGGAATGGGATTTAAGCGACCAGACTCCCTTGGCCACGTCATGCGAATTCGACAACCGTCTGCGAGGCCTCCTCGGACTTGGACGCCTCCACAAAGCCCTACTGTCGAGCACGGACAGAAGCTGACTTGGTGGCATCGCAAAGGTCAACATTCCCAAGACGCGGAACACCTACTGCAAGGGCAAGGAGTGCCGCAAGCACACGCAGCACAAGGTGACCCAGTACAAGGCCGGCAAGGCCTCCCTGTTCGCTCAGGGTAAGCGCCGTTACGACAGAAAGCAGTCGGGATACGGAGGTCAGACGAAGCCCGTCTTCCACAAGAAAGCCAAGACGACCAAGAAGGTGGTGTTGAGGTTGGAGTGCACCAAGTGCAAGACAAAGTGCCAGCTGGCGCTGAAGCGATGCAAGCATTTCGAGCTGGGGTACGCGGACCAGAGGACGCATTCTTCGTTGCGGTGGCATCTGCTGACAAGATTCACAGTGGAGACAAGAAAACGAAGGGCGCAGCATTGGTCTTCTAAGTCCCTTGTGTTTTGCGTTAATCCAGTTTTCGTGGTTATTGCGACATTCGGGCATCACGGACATGGGCGAAGACGGGATGCGACTTTTTTTTTTGGTCGAGGGCCAAGCTTCATAGAGATTGAATCGTAGATGATTCTCTGTGCTCGTCCTGAGCCCAGCCTGCCACACGGCTCGTCGCTGATTTTTGGACCAGAAACCAAGTCAGTTTGGCGAGGTAGCGATCGTGCGACCAACCAAGGCCCATCTCCATTGATGGCAGGCAGAACGGCCAAGGGTCGATGGGGCAAAGGCGCCCAAGCTTGAGCTGGCAAAGAAGGGGAGGGAATCCGGCTCGATAGAACCGCCACAAGCTGAGCCGGCTCCGCCATGGTCTATCACGGCCGCAGGCCTTGAATCCCTCCCACCATCGTGGCTGTTCTACCGCCTCCAAAACCAACGTGGGGCTCCACTCCCAGCGTCGAGCGCCTCTTGATTCATGTCCTACCGCCGACTCGCTGACGATATCATTCCAACCTGGATTCTCCAGGGTCGGCGTAGCAACCGCCCTGGACGGCGGATGTAGACGGGTCCGGTGGTGTGGGCGCCTGGAGAAGGACGGACGGCATGAAAGACAGGGTGAAAGGCCTAGATATGGTAAGAGACGAGGGGCTCGGCGAGGCGCACGAGTGTACGAGGTGAGGTGCAAGAGGGCCGACGGCTGAACGTACAGGAGCGAGGCCATTCTCATCACAGGCGTGTCTTGAGACAGGTGCCGTCGAGCGTGGCCAGGGGCATCCCAGGCACTTTTACGGAATAGGAACGTTTTGGCAAGCCAAGACCCATTCACCTTACGGCCTTTGCTAAGCATGGTCATTGTCGTGGTCGCCGGACGGGTCAGAAAGGAGGACGAGTAGGGGCGTCGGAGAGAAGAGCGGCGCAGGCAATCACCAGCTCGAAGAGTATGGGGCGGTATTCCGTCCGTGCTCACTGCCAGAGAAAGGGAAGCAGGACTTGGACGAGGTCGTCGACAAATGTTGGCGCAAATAAAGGGCATTTTTTTTCTTGCCACCCGGTCTAGCGCACTGTCGACAGGCCGAACTAGCATATCGCCTCGTCTTTTCCATGAAGCGGCAGGGAGGCCAGGCCGGACCGCATCGCATGCTAGGTGAGGCGGCGATGGCGACGGCGACGTCGTTTGCAGCGCCGGCCTCATGGCACGCGTCATGTGGCACACTGCAAAGTACTGGTGCTGCCTCCTGGCACCCTGCACTGTAATTACTCACCTGCCTTGCTTGTGCATTCATCTTCTTACAGGTAGGAGCAGCAAACACTCCAACTCGGCCGTTCGAACAAGAAGCAAGGGCAGGTCAGTTAACTTGGCGGCTGGTGCTGACTCGAAAGGCGTGTGTGTGTGTGTGCCGTCGGGAATAAGCAAGCTGCCGCTGCCCTTCCCATGGCTGCCAGGGCACCAAAGTCGTCCGGCTTCACACAAGGCATGCTTCGATGCAGCCGGTCCGTCCAGCTGCCGCATGTCGTTTTGGGCACACGCCGTATTCCGTCGGATATCCAGTGGTCCATATCCGGCTTTCCACACGCCATACACAGACCGGTGTCTAGTCCAGCTCCTCCAGACCTCAAGACATGTGACAGACCCCGGGCAGCTGGTCCAGCCTGGGTCCACGGCAGCGGTTAGTTATGGGCCTCTTGTGCCCGAAAGGGAAAAGTGAAGAGGTTGAGTCCCCTGGCCAGGAGAAGGAAAGGGAAGGGGGAGGAGAACCGCGGGCGCATGGCCATCTCCATGACCAGCATATCAGGTCGACCACAATCCGCCGACTCACTCGCAGCTTTCTATCACGTCGGAAGGGAGGGGAGGAGGAGGGGTGTGACGCCGCATAAAACCCCCCCTCCCCCCAGGCGGCGTCATCGATTCGACTAATGGTCTCGTAGCGCACAACGATAAGGCCGTTCCGGAGGGGTGGCATTAACGACGGCCACGGAGGGACGAGCGAGGCATCGGAGCCCGTCCAAGACAATGTCGCTGAGCCTCGACCCAGGTCATGTGTGCTCGCTCCGCTGGCCGGTTCAAGCTTGCTTTTTGCTCCGCTCTCGTCCTTGGGCCCCTTGTTTATCGGGTCATCGTCCGGCAAGCGCCTGGGCCAGACAAGTTTCGCAAGCGACCGAGTGGTCGGCGGCCCAAGTGTATGGATGGCGCGGGAAGGCAAGGACGACAAAGGGCACGACGCGGTTTACTGCGGAGAGGGACGTCTAACAGGAGGAATTCCACCGGCACGCGCGACGTAGCAGCGGCAGCCGCGAGCCCAAGGCGGACCCAAAAGATGATATACTGTGGAGGAGGAGGTGATGGTGGTGGTGGTGGCGGTGGCAAGGACAGGCGTTTGCTTGGAAGTTGCCATCACATGGGTCAAAGCCGTGTCGCGTCGTTTCTTTCCTCTCCGCCTTGGGTCGCCCTTTCATCTTTCCGGCGACAGACTTCGGGCCGCCGGTCAGTGGGATGGAGTGGCCGATAGGACCAGAACACCAGTCGGGTTCGGGATAGCTCGGGTCGACAGGCCCAGCTACGAGACAGGCACATGAGCCCGAGCGCGAAGCATCTTGGGAGCCGGCTCCTGGAGCCTTGGATGATAGTTGTGTCGGAGATACTAAGGGGAGCGATCAAAAGAAAGGCGGGGACCAGCTCAGTCCGTCTGTCGCGAGTCGACATGACCAAAGCAAGCAAACAGTGCCGGCGGTGGCATAGTGCGCAACTGCACTTGGCTTCCGTCAGACTGGCTGGCTGGCTGGCATGCGTCTCGGGCGCTGCGCGGTTCCGGTGGCTGATCAGCCCTTCTCCAACTTCGGGGGGAGGGGGG
>KB853251.1:1974-29415 GCA_000372705.1 Cerataphis brasiliensis yeast-like symbiont
CCGGAAAACTGAGCTCAAAGACAGCCGCGCGGCGCTGCACAAGGTTCGCGAGCGCGTCTTCGAGGCCGTCGCTCGAAGCCCTGAGCACGAGTCGGCCGTAGCGGCACCGCGGGGTCACTCCGATGTATCTGGAGACGGGGAACGGGCGGAGGAGCATTTGGCTGCTGCCAAGGACTGACTGAAGCCTGTGCTGCTCTCCAACACTCGCCAGGAAAGCCCGGGCTGTCGCGGGTCGGGAGATTGTGGCAAAAGCCCGGCGAGGCCCGCATCTCAGATGACATGGCCAAGTGGCGGAACCCATGGGGTGGGAAGGGCATGTCGTGTCGCGGACTTATATATACTCCTGTAATGGCAATTAGAGCTAGACACACACGCCCGCGACCCTCGCCAAGAGACCATTCAACGGCCACGTTGCGCACGAGAATGTCCAAACGCGACAGGCCTGCCGCGCACTCAATGCCAGTCGTGTAAGAGCCCAGGCCCTGTGAAAACACCGATCGCTATCCTCTCATTCTGTAATTGGCCGCCACTCCAGCGTGCGTCTATGGGTTCGGGCTCGGGGAACGGGACATGGGAGGTATCTGCATGTTTCCCTTTGTACGGCTTCACGGCGTTGTAAATGCCGGCCCGAGGTGGTGCTTTTCGATGAGACCGTGTGCAGACAAGAAACCGGAGGGGCATGGGCATCGGGAAAGAAGCGAGTCACGGCCATCAGGGCATATTAGAAACAAGAGGCGTGCGAGGCCGGTCCACCGTCAGCACAGGCTTCCACGGCGAGAGGCGAAACATCACGGGCGAGAAGCAGCACTGAAGAGTCAGGCATACATTTTGTGGAAGGGGTGGGCCGTGAGGGCCAGAATCGAGCGAAGCTGCGTGACATGCTAGAGCAATCCACGCCGGGCATGAGCTTCCGGACGGAGGCCTTTGGGATGTGCACCGACGGCAGATCCTGGCTGAGGCCAGACCTCGACGAGCTAGCTGTCGGAGACCCCGGAACGCGCAGCCTCAGCCTGGAGGTGTTTGTAAGCCTCGATACTCTCCTGCGCAACCCTCGACTTCGACCACATTGAGGGAAAAGCTGCATAGCCTTGACAGGGAAGACTTACGATTGAACTTGGGGAGGCCAAAGGTAGAATAGACTCACTCAGCATACGAGCTTGAGGACAGGAGAGAGCATATTCACAATCTGGCTCCCGTGGCAACAAGAGCAGCCCGAGTAGTTCACGATGGCCCGGCGTCGCATGGAGGCGAAGACCCGAGAGCGACCGGCCACTTAATCTGCCTCTGCATCGAGACTTCCCGTTCCCGACTCATTGTCTTCATTGCAGGTCCTTTTCCGCGTCGTTCCACCTGCCTGCGCGCATGGGGTCGAGGGTCCGCAATTTCGTCAGCCAGGATTGCACTTCTCCTGAACCACCGCCATCGCATTTTGTGTATTGCTGTCTTAGCAGCTCCAGAGCCTCTGTGTACTCCACGAGGGCCTCGTAGATCCATTTAATGTCGTCGTAGTCCTCCAGAAAGTCCCTGATCTCATCAATTTCGTGCCCGAGGTAGGCCACTCGCTCGTCCATTGACAGATTCGGCGCCAAGGGCTGTGCGCCGGCGACGCCAATGATCTGCGACACCAAGAAGCGATGGTAGTACCATAGGCTTTGGTCTTCAGGGCTGAGGTTCAGCCCCTCTCGCACGAGTTTCAATTCGTCGGCGAGGAAAACGGCTCGCGTCTCATCATCCGCGCCGCGCTCGTCGAGAAGCCTGGGCATCAGCTGGCTGCGGCTGTGCCAGGCCGAAAAGTTGGAAAGGTTAAGCTGAATCATTTTCGTCGTATACTTGAACTCATCCTCGACCATGCTCCGCCCCTGAAGCACCGAGCTCTCGAGCTGAGCCACCACAATCCGCCGGTAACCCCAGGCATGGAAGTTGCGTTGGTCCTTAGTCAGCATCTTGGACACCAACCCGAGCTCCGTTTCCCATATTTGACGTGCAGCAGGAATACGCAGCTCAAGGATTGCCTGCGACAGGATCCACCGCCGGAAGTTCCAGATCCAATAGCACTTGGGAAACTCCATGAGAAGCGGTACGGTGAAGTCGAGCTCGGACTGCAGGGTTCGGGCGACCGAATCCTGGTCCTTAGCCTCGCCCACCCGCGACTGGCCATCAGGGCCGGCTCGCATCCCCTCGCCAGACAACAAGGTGGTAAGGAGGCAGCGGCGACGTATGTTCCAGACGGTATAGTATTCGGGGTTGAGGCGGAGCAGCTTGGTGGTGAGCTGGAAGAGCTCGAGATCGTAGTTTTGATGAGCGGCTTGGGCGCGTATCTGCAATTCTATGCCACGATAGGTCTTGATCTTTTCGAGCTCCTGCAGCCGCTGGTCGTGCGTGCGTGCCCGGACAGTACGGACCACGCCATGCTGTGGCAGTCATAACGCCGTCAGTTAGCGGTCTTGGTGCCGAAGGCGGACAAGGCATGCCGGAGACGTCCGGCAGCTTGGGTATTCCTACACTTGCCATGCTTCACAAAGCTTTTCTCTGGAGACGTAAGCCGCAGATTTTGGCGAGTCGCAAGGCTGATGCTTGCAGTCCGGATTTGTTGCTGAAGCTTGGGTACGCGTTGTGGTGTATGCAATACGAAGCCTCGATTTCAGCATAGGTCAAGCGGGATAGAGATGATCCGAGGATGACTCGGACTGCACCGAGCCCGGCTGCTCGAAGACTACTTGGGCCGTTCCGGGTCGGGCCGAGCAGCGACGACCGCTCATGGACACAGCCATTGGACTCGACAATTTAGCCCGTCCTCCAGTTCTCTCTCGGATACTGTCTTGGGATGGAAAAGGTTAGCTGAGATGAGACGGTAAGAACACGCGCCCCAGGTAAGCTCCTCCGCCGCCCCTGTGAGAGGGGACACCCAAGAACTGCTAGCACAATCCAAACCCCTGAGATGAACTGAGATGGACCAAATAGATGGAGCAAAGCCACACTCGCACTTGAAGACTGATGACGGAGAAAAACGAAAGGGCAAGCACGCAACACCACCTCGGGCCAGGCACGTGCGAGACCCACCCGGCCTAGTGATGCGGGATGAACAGGAAGACTGCCGCTCCAGACGCTACCCTGCTTGGCCAGCCATCCTTCTGGACAGGGAAAACGCCTTTTCCATGCCTCCGCCCCCGGTTCCCTCAGCCGGCTCTCCCGAACTGCCCAGGATCGTTACCTACTACCAGACGCACCATGACGAGGCATCTGGCCATCACATTTCGCTCCTCCCCTTGCTTACCCAGCCCGCCATCTCCCTCACGCACCTCATCGTCGCCGCCATTCACCTCAATGACGAACCTCTGGGCCTCACTCTAAACGACCACCCGCCCGATCATCCGCGCTTTACCTCTCTTTGGGCCGAGTTGCGCGTCCTTCAGGCCGCTGGCATCAAGGTTTCGGCCATGCTTGGCGGCGCCGCCCGCGGCTCTTTCCAGCGCCTTGATATCACCGCCAATTCCGCCAGGGACCGCTTCGAGCACTTCTACATGCCACTGCGCGACCTCATCCGTGTTAGGGCACTCGACGGCCTCGACCTGGATGTCGAAGAGGACATGAGCCTTGCCGGCGTCATCAGGCTCATCGATCGGCTGCGAGCCGACTTCGGCCCTGACTTCATCGTCACTCTTGCCCCCGTCGCCATGGCTCTACTAGATTCCCAAAAGAACCTCAGCGGCTTCGACTACGAGACGCTCGAAGTCATGCGTGGTCATGACATCGCCTGGTACAATGCTCAGTTTTACTGCGGCTGGGGCGATCTCAGCAGTACCTACATGTACGAACTCATTCTACAACGAGGCTGGCCTGCCCACAAGATTGTTGTGGGCCTCGTCACCAATCCCGCCAACGGTAATGGCTTTGTTCCCTGGACCATGCTGTCCATCGTCCTTGCCATTTTGAAGCGCCGTCATGCCCAGTTCGGCGGTGTCATGGGCTGGGAATACTTCAACAGCTTGCCAGGAGACGCTCGGCGGCCCTGGGAGTGGGCTCAGCAGATGACGTCCCTGCTTAGAAGTCAGGTGCCCACTGCCGAGCCGTCCGCTTCCGTCGCAGCCACTCGCCCGTCAGTGCTCCCCGAAATCGACCCGGATGCACCTCAAGATGATGTGTTGCAAGTTCCAGAGCCTTTTGAATATCACTCTCAAGAAAATGACAGGTAACGAAGCTTTCAGACAAGCCTCAATCGCTATTCCTATCACAAATGGCGGTAATAGCTTGATCATCGCCATATGAATTCAGCCGAGTGCATAGTGCGCTGCTTGACAGATTTTCGGGTTCATATCATTAAGATGACCATAAAAATTAAGGCGACTACTCAAAGCCCGTGAAGTTTTCGTCATGGTCCGGAAAACTCTCAGATTATGGTTTATATCTAGTTCACATGCGAGACCGCACCTACGAAAGCACGTCGCTGCTCTGCCGCCAGTATCCATAGCCTAACGGTTCCCGCAAAGACCTTTTCTACCGGATCCGTCAATGCCGTCGGGATATTAATTGGCACGGGACACCAGCGAAACGGTCGGGCAGCTTCAAGTAAGTGTGACTGGGTATGTGCGTGTGTATATGTGCGTGAGAGGCGGGTGTGTACGAAGTAATGCGCACGAGACTTTGTGTGGCTGCCGCGGTACCCAGGACGATTCCAGTCCATTTGTGTGGCGCGAATTGGCGTCGATCAGATTTGGTAAAATGTGGGGTTTACTGTCCGAATAGTAAGACTCGTTCGCCGCCCGACGCCGAGCTGCGCTGCTCGTGCGGGCGAGACAAGTCCCCTGGGCACTTTATCGAATGCCGCAACTGGAGGAGATGCTGGACTCAAAGGCGTCACAATACTGTCAGCCCGGCCCCACCGTGGCGTGCCTCAGGGCGCTGGGCTAGTGCCTGCCACCTTACACGTTGGGAAAAAAAATACTCGTTCGCCTCGGTCTTTGTATCAGTGGCCCGTGCACCACAACTGTATCGTCCTCATAACTAATGGTTCGAGCCGTCTCGACAACCCGTGGCCGACAACCCGACCAATGCCCCAAGACGGGCTTTCGGCTTATCGGCAAGTCATGGACTCCTCGGGTAGCCTACCGCGAAGCGCGCGATAAGACGAGAGTCGGCGACGTAAATGGAAACAGCAAGCGCCAAGGGAGGGGTCTCTAGAAAAGGTCCAAGAGCAGTGACAGTGCCCGCCGCAGGCGAATAATGGTACATCCACACTGAACAGGAGGAAATTGACGAGACCAGAACAGGCCGGGGAGCCTGGACGCAGCCTCACTTATAACGAGAGGAGGCAGCACCGGCCACTTAGATAGTCCCCTTGGAACCCATCTAGCCACCTTCACCAGCCTCCCTGCAAGCTGCGCGCTGTAGAGAGTAGACCCCGAGCTAACCGAGTGGAACAGTTGTACTATAATCCTCACGTCACATAGGGTAGGTAGAATCTTCATGAGGCCAAACCCCCAACTGACTAATACAAGACGTGAAGCCTTTCAAGCCCATTGAGCCTCATCACCGACCTCCACTTCAACTTCCACGAGGCACCTGCCGCCCTCTACAAATCGCCAATATGAAGTTCAACATCGAGTATGTCGCTTGCTCCGATCTCGTCGTTCTTCCAGTGCGCTGACATGCCGAAAAGTGACTTACCCGTTCTGTTCCCCTATCCCCGAATATATCCAGGTGTTTACGACTCTGAACTTCACCACTTAATTCTCACTAACTCGGATTGTCTTCGAAGAACAATATGCGTGAGCTGTCATACGCCTCTAATTCACCTAAATGGCGCCAGGCTGACGATTTAATGCGCCGGGAAGCTACATGTGCGATCTCAAAAGTACACCAGTGCCTCTCTACCTCAATCCTCTATGGCCCAATCTTGCTCGATCACTGATCTGGGGCTGTCACGACAGAAACACTCGACATCGGCGGCCACTGCATCTTGGAGATGCCCTCAGGAACTGGGAAGACCGTGTCACTCCTCTCCCTCATCGTCGCCTACCAGCAACACAGGCCGGAAAGGCGGAAACTGATATACTGCTCACGTACGCCAGACAGAACCCGACTTTTTACATTTTCACATGTTTTATTACTGATACTCGTAATTATTCCGCTCAGGAACCATGTCCGAGATCGAGAAGGCCCTGGTTGAGCTGAAGTCGCTCATGAAGTATCGAGCCGAACAACTTGGATATGAAGAAGACTTTCGGGGTCTTGGGTTGACGAGCCGCAAGAATCTCTGCTTGCATCCATCGGTCAAGCGTGAGAAGAGCGGATCTGTTGTTGATGCTCGTTGCAGGGCCCTGACGGCCGGGTTCGTAAAGGAAAAGAAAAATAGGGGCGAAAGTATAGATATCTGTGTCTATCATGATGTGGGACAGGACAGACCCAGCTTCGTAGCCCTTTTGTATCGAAACAAGACTGACACCGACGTCTAGAACCTTGATCTCCTCGAGCCGCACAACCTGATACCCACTGGAGTTTGGACTTTCGACAGCATCCTGAAGTATGGCGAGGACCACAAACAATGTCCGTACTTCACGGCCAGGAGAATGGTGAGCCGATCGCAATTTGAAGTCCTAGCTGAGTCTAACATCGTCATTCCAGATGCAATACTGCAACGTGGTGATTTTCTCGTATCATTATCTCTTAGATCCCAAAATAGCCGAGCGCGTCTCTCGTGACTTTTCGAAAGACTGCATTATAGTATTCGACGAGGCACACAATATTGACAACGTGTGCATTGAGTCTCTCAGCACAGACATTACAGAAGATTCTCTGCGCAGAGCGACGCGGGGCGCACAGAATCTTGAGCGGAAGATCGCTGAAATGCGCGAAACCGATCAGGAACAGCTCCAGAACGAGTACCAAAAACTTGTTCAGGGTCTTAGAGACGCCAATGATGCAGGACAGGATGATGCGTTCATGTCCAATCCGGGTCAGGAGAGGAGGCTCCAACGTATTGTGCGCCGCTAACGAGCGAAACAGCC
This sequence comes from Cerataphis brasiliensis yeast-like symbiont, assembly GCA_000372705.1. NCBI lineage: Eukaryota > Fungi > Ascomycota > Cerataphis brasiliensis yeast-like symbiont. The sequence continues at coordinate 8,979 of KB853251.1, forward strand.
CTTCCAGAAGACCTCCTTAAGGAAGCTGTGCCTGGAAACATTAGGCGAGCAGAGCACTTTGTTTCTTTTCTGAGGCGGCTCATCGAATATCTGAAAGTCAGCTTACCCCCCTTTCTGCCCTCCCCTTTGTTATCTGATTCGTGAACTGACTGGATGTAGACGCGAATGAAAGCGCGACAAGTCATTTCAGAGACACCTCCGTCCTTCCTCGCCCACCTCAGGGAGCATACATTTATCGAAAAAAAACCTCTACGGTTTTGCGCCGAACGCCTGACGTCCCTTGTGCGCACTCTAGAGTTGACAAACATCGAAGACTACCAACCATTGCAAGAAGTTGCCACCTTTGCAACTTTGGTAGCAACTTACGAGAAAGGCTTCCTCCTCATTCTTGAGCCGTTTGAGTCGGATACTGCTGAAGTGCCTAATCCTGTTTTTCATTTCACTTGTCTCGACGCGGCAATCGCGATACGACCAGTCTTCGACCGATTCTATTCTGTCATCATAACTTCCGGCACCATATCACCTCTCGAGATGTATCCCAAGATGCTGAATTTCTCGACCGTCATCCAAGAGTCCTATAGTATGACACTGGCTCGAAGGTCATTCCTACCCATGATTGTGACTCGAGGCAGTGACCAAGCCTCTGTTTCAACGGGATTCCAGGTTAGGAACGAGCCAAGCGTCGTTCGCAACTACGGCATACTTCTGACCGAATTTGCAAAAATCACACCCGACGGCCTAGTTGTGTTCTTCCCATCATATCTCTACATGGAATCCATCATCAGCATGTGGCAGGGCATGGGTATTCTGGACGAGGTTTGGAAGTACAAATTGATCTTGGTAGAGACGCCTGACGCGCAAGAGACATCGTTAGCCCTCGAGACCTACCGGACAGCCTGCTGCAATGGAAGGGGTGCTATTCTTCTGTGTGTCGCTCGGGGAAAAGTCTCGGAGGGCATTGACTTCGATCACCAGTACGGCCGGACTGTATTGTGTATCGGTGTTCCCTTTCAGTACACCGAATCACGAATCCTCAAGGCCAGACTTGAATTCTTGAGAGAGACGTATCGCATCCGAGAAAACGATTTTTTGTCTTTCGATGCCATGCGCCACGCCGCACAGTGCCTGGGTCGAGTCCTACGAGGCAAAGACGATTATGGAATCATGGTCCTTGCCGATCGTCGATTTCAGAAGAAACGGTCCCAGTTGCCCAAATGGATCAACCAGGCGCTGCTCGATGCTGATACCAACCTCAGCACAGATATGGCGGTCAGCAGCGCCAGAAGGTTCCTGAGGACCATGGCTCAACCGTTCCGGGCCAAGGACCAAGAAGGAATCAGCACTTGGGGGCACGAAGATCTAAGGCAGCATGAGGAGAAGATTTCCATGGAGAGGCAGCGTGAGCAAGAAGAGGCTGCACCTCACGCCACGGCCCAGGAGATCGCCTCTCTAAACAACTACGATTACGACGAACTAGACCAGGAGATGATGGAACTAGATGGTTTCTAAGCTTCAAAAACCAAACACGTCGCATCGAGTGCCCGTGCGCCCCTGCAGATTTTCAATGTCTTAAGAAGGAAAAAAATTCGCGCGCATAGAAGACGATTGTAAAGTTATCAAAGGGCTGTTTTCGAGCCCGTGCGAATTGACGTGCCGCAAACAGGGCTCACCGCACTGACATCAGATCGAGGGCATCGCGTGCGCCACTGGGTATACACGGGCTTATTCAACACAGGCTTGCAGACGCAGACGCTCAAACTTGTGATGTGTGCAAGCAGCAAAAGGCCCCTGCCGGCTGTAGCCCAAGGGCGGCAAGTGCAGCATAAGCATGGAAGGAGCTAGACGTCGAGAGAAAGAGGGCGAAGCTACAATCTACGTATCACCATCGAGGAGAAAGATGCCTCTTCGCCTTGATTGCCCTCGTCGCTGGAAGTGTGCTTTGGCAGCCAAGCTCCCTACCGACCTCGAGGCACAACATGCGGATGAAATTCTGGTCGGTCCAGTAACTCGTGTGCGCGCTCAGCATATCGAAATACTGGATTTCAAGGGGGCCTCCCGAGCTTCTCAAGAAGTACTCGTTGAGCAAAAGCATTTTCTTTTCGGCGATTTCCTCTCGTGTGAAGTTGTGGAATTCGAGCTTCACCTACGCGAGAAGTCGTACGGTGGCAGGACAGCCCAGCAGAACGGCCAAGCGGTCAGGCGTCGACGAAACGCTCGGCATGACATTCCGTATAGCATCGCCGAATGACTTGAGGATACAAGAAGAGGTGCTCGGGACATAAGCCGCCTTGAGGCTGGCTGCATAGGCGGGATCCACGGTTCCGTTCAACAAGTAGGCAATAGCATCCTTTTGGCGAGTACGTTGTATCTGTCGTCAACGGCAAGACACCCGAACGAGCCCGCGTCCGTCACCACTGACTCTGGGTCGACGCCCACGTCCGCGACGAGGTAAGGGAGCGTGTCGTTCCAGCAGCAGGAAGAAGGCAGCCGGGCTACCGAGTGGAAACAGATTGTTGGTGTCGAACTTGAAACATCGTGTCTCGGACTTCGAACGAAGGGTGTCAATTGTCGTCGGAACATTGGTGGGCTGGTAGGACAGGATGTCGAACACCACGGCGCTCCCCCAAGAGTGTGCATTGAGGTGCACACGGCCATGTCAAAGAAAGCCCGGGTTGAACTAAATGTCTCTGGAGCAAGGGAAAAGGCGAAAGAAAGGGAAAGACTTCCTGAACTCTTTTACCCCTGAGGGGTGGGGCCAAAGCTTGGACTGTGGGCGTACGCACCATAGGCACAAACAGGGCTTACAGCCCGAATCGTCAGAGATGATACTGCGGACAGCCGGAATGGTGTTCTGTCCCTTAGCGCAAATGATTCAGTTACATTCTGGGACACGTCCTCCTTGCCCACGGCGTTCGTCTACCTGGCAAGCCGGGCACTCGTGAGAATCCCCAGCTGTAGATGTGTCCGGATGACTCGGCATTTCCCCCTTGAGGTGCCGTCTTCTGCATTGGGGGACTTCCGAGGCCCCAAAACCAGCGTCGGTAGCCTATGGGGCGGACCAGGGCTGCTTCAATTGTAGTAGCCAGGGACATTGGGCGGCCGGATGTCTTCACAGGCAGGGACCGGCTAGGTATCAGTCTCGATCTCCAGATTAATCACTAGGCGAGCGGCCCGGACATTCCTCGCTCAGTCGCTATGCTCCGTCACAAGCGGCGTACTTGATGATATCGCGATTTGGAGTCGGGCGATTGAGGAGCTGCACCAACGGGATTTTTAAGGTGCTTGCCATCTTGAACGACCATGGTCTACTCCTCAATGCCGTTTGAAGCCGTTTCTTTGTGATCAACGGCGTCTACCTTGGTTTTTTCAGGGCTCTGAGCGACCATACTCTGGTACACATGTGGGAATGTATAGTAGATGTGGATGCCAGAAAATACACATATACATGAAATAGGTAGATCCTAGCTTGTGCCTTTGTGTCGTCACTCGTTAGCCATGATGGTGCCACACGACGGGCCTAACTGTTAATGGAGGCTCAATGTCACCTTGATTATGTTCTCTCAGGTGTCTTACCTATCCACCGCTTTCCAATGCCTTGACTACCAGTTGAAAATCTTGTAGAGAGCGCCTGAAGCACAAGCCAGTCCTTGTGGGACATCCTGTTTATTGGCAAAACAGGCATTCTTCTTTCTTCTCTGTCCGGTCCGGGATCGTGATTGATGATGCCTCTGAAACCGAAGGACTCAGGGCCAGAAGTCCACGATCGGCCAGCTCTTGGTCGTCCATCGCAACATATGCTTAAAGCTTTAGGGTACTTTTCCCATAAGGACACACAAGGAGGGTAATTACGTGGCTCCGAGGTGCGAAGAGCCCGTCAAAGTTGACCTTTTAAATAACGTACTATGGGAGATACAGTTGACAATCTCTGATGCAAAGACAGCGATATAAATATATACTTTGACTTCCCTCGGACACATTCTTCTAGACCCACATCAGCTCAACCTCAGTCGTGTATAAATCAATGCGTTATTTTGAGGACCGGGACCTCTGGCTTGGTGTTGGTGGCAGGCAAGCGCCTCAGTAGCATGCCATCCAAGGATCGCACTGCGCTTGCACGGTGAAGTTATAGTAAGCTGGATAGCTGCCCTGAACTGCGGCGATGATGGCGTTGAAATAGAGGCTGTTGAACCTGGCCGTCTCGCACGTTGAGCAGGGACCGGAGAGAAAGCCATCGTACCGAGTCTTGTAGGATAGATGACCGAGGACATTCCCTGTGGCCGCATCTGTAGCCCGGAGGGCAAAGGCCTCTGGCATGACAACCCATCTGGCAGTGACAGGGGAGGTGCTGTTATTGCCGGGGATGATTGGGTTCTGATTGAACCACAGGCTGTTGAGTCCAACGTCACGCAAGGCTTTGATCAGGAGTAGCGTCATGTGTGTGTCTTCGTCGACCTGGACTCCGGCACAATCGATGGCGATGTTGAATCCATTGCCCTGAATGGGGCCTCCGAGGCACCTACCGGAAGCTTTGTCCCACATGAAGTGGTTGACGAAAGCCTGCCACGAATCCGGCCAGTTGATAAAGCGTGGGCTGACAGATGAATAAACGGAGAGGGACCCGGCCTTGGGCGAGACTGTGGGCGCAGGTCCGGCACCCGGCGTCAGAGTAGTCACTGGAACCGGGGGTTGAGAGAAATAAGAAGTGGTGGGAGCGGCCGACGCAGTTGTCAGGGACGACGTATGAGAGCCCATATCCTTGGGACGAGGGGGGGGCTGATTATCACGGTTGCAGACAAAGGCACTCCAACAAACGGCATCGTGGTTGACCGTCTTGTTGATGGCAGCACTGACCGGACGGCCGCGGTAGGCCCAGCAACTTAGCATCTGGCCGCCTTCCTTCGTGGTGACTGCGCTTCCAGCTTTGAAGTCATCGGGGGTACCGTCCTCGATGTAAACGGACCAAACATCATGATTGGGCATAGTGGCTGTGGCACCGGAGGGAATCCAGGGATAAAGGCCATCCTTGAAAGGAACCTGAGTGGCCATGTACGGGGCATCGGGATAGGCGTAAGCAGACTGGGGCCAAGTGATTTCCTGATACCAGTTTATTTGCCGAGAAGTGGACCAGCCTGGGTGCTCGGCGTTATCACCGATGCCACAGTCACACAAAATAAGACTCTCTGGGGAACCTGAGAGCGAAAGCTGTCGCGGCCAGGCCAAGGATTGAGGCAGCGACGACCGTCAGGTTGAAGCAGGGAGCCATCTGCATATCACCGCGTAAGAATCGTCTTCAAGTCAAACACACACACAGTGAGGCACAGACTTACGATGTTCAAGATCGGGAGAGGCTCAAGCGAAGAGATCAGGAGCTTGTTACGGCAGAAGAGACAAATTGAGAGCGATCACGCCAAGCTGGTATTTGGGACAGGAATAAAGGAGGTAGAATGGAATGGAGACGCGAGATGGGAGGGAAAATGAAGCAGAGAGACAAGAAGCGAGGATAAGAGAAGCGGCCAAATGCTTAGAAGCAGCGCTTCGAAGAAGGAACAGGGCCTTTGCCGGACCGTTCGATCCATGAGGTGGAAGGGACAGCTTCCAAGAGAGTGGCAGGAGACAACGGAACAGGCCGTCGCAGGAAAGAGAGACGGCACAAGGAGGCGAGGCGGAAGGAGACAAGGCTGTGTGGCTCTTGCCCGAGCAGGCCATCGTTGAAACGAACAGCCTGCATGATTTTAGTTTCACCGTCTTCTACAGCCCGATGCAAGTGCCTTTCCAACGGACGTCTGAAGCAGTTCGCGGCTTTATATTGAGGAGACATTTCATATCGTGATGGACTGTCAGCAAGCATTGGACATGAGCAAACTACACAGTCAACCTGACTGATCAACGGTGCAGAGCGACATATGGCTAGTTGCCGACGCGGAGCATGATGATTACTTTGGCGTACACGATGGATCGCCGCGATCTTGGCGAAGCCTCACGCCGCAGACCAATTCTGGCGGTTCGGCCGTGATCCCGCTTTTCCCGCTGTCGGGCCCTTGATAGCTCGGGCCGACGTCATCCGTTCAAGCGACTCGGGCCCAATGTCTTGATGCCTGTGTAGCAGTCTAGGCTTCACACAATTGAATTCAAAAATGCTTGGCGTGGAGAAGATGTTCCACAATGAACGGAAACGCCGGGGAATTCCGAGAAAACGAAGACAGCCGGGGCCGTGATGAGGCCCGTGACATCATCCACTGCTATTTTAAGAATGTAGTTCAGGACATCCAATTTCAGACTGTCTGTGTACCGGTGGCGAGCGGGAATGACATGGTAAGAATATATAGCGTATTGCCAGTCGTTCAACGGCGTAAAATTGCATCTCCTGAAGATTGGAGGAGGAGAGACAGCTGAAACTTTGGTCCTGAAAAGTTCTATTGTCAGCTTGTGATCCAAGTCGGTGCTCTGCCTTGGCGATGTTGGACTACTGAAGCCGAAGGCAGAAGGGTTGACGGGGTTTTGGGAAAAGAGGACTTGTCACTTCTCACTTTTGCCCTCAAGCGACGTGCATTTTCTGCCGACTCTCGGACCTGAAACGCGGCGGAGGAGAATGCTGTCCCGAGGGGCGAATCTTCATCTCTCGTGTGATGATTCCATCTGTTTCTTGTCGTGCCCGTTATGAAGGAATAGGCGAATCCGTGCAGCGCCGCGCCGGGTTATTGGCTGGCCAAACAAGTCAGCCGCATTCCCTAGCGCGCAACAGGGGGCCAGTAGTAATGACGGCCAAGTAATAATCTTGGTGCCTTGGGGGGAACGATAGCAGCATATCTAGTCCTTGGCCCTTTACTGCGAAGACAAGTAGCTGGCGAACGCGCGCTGTGTCCAAGCCTGAGCTCGTTGCACTGCAACAGTTGACGACACAATTCATTTCTCAATCCTCTATCCTCCATCGCTTCATCTTCTCGCGGCCCAGTTTCTCGTCACTCGCCATGTTTAGCCGCTGCTTCAGCCGCCGATTAATGCCCTTCCGTTGGCCTGTTCACCGGCCAAGCTGCCCTATTCATCGTTCGTCGGGCAGTTCCTGTTCCGCCCGTCTATCGTCTACGTCCCCATCGCCACCGCCACAGGCCTCGCAATTTGACCGCATCACGGCCAAACTGCCCCGACGTTTACAGACATACACGACACGGCTTCGAAACGCGCCTGCATCCCACATTGTCTCCTTTCTTATTCTTCACGAGTTCACAGCTATCGTGCCCCTCCTCGCCCTCTTTGCTCTTTTCCACTATACGACCTACTTGCCGATCTCTTACCTGACACAACATCTTGGTGACCAAATCGAGAGCGGCCTGGAGAGGTATGAGCGCTATTTTCGACGCAAGGGTTGGTTCGGATTCGACCGGGAAGATTCGGAAGCCCAACCCAGTCAGATGACCGACAGTCGTGACAAGGCACACACGAGACGTGATGCGGCGGTGGGAAAGTGGAGATACCAAGTACAAGATATTGGTCGAGGCGGCACTAGCCTATGCGATCACCAAGGCGCTGCTGCCAATCCGCATCATTGGTAGCGTTTGGGCTACACCTTGGTTCGCCAGTGTGCTCATGAGGATCAAGGACGTCTTCACGCGCAAGCCCTGAAGAAATCATCTTGTCGCTCAATGATATCATGACATTCTAGCTTGCACACGTCTGTGTGCGTCTAGACTATTCGAGACGAGCCAGGCCTAGATTCAGAGCTTGTCAACCGGAAGGTCCTGAACAGCCGCGGGCTCTTCGACCTGGACATTGATGCGCTTGTCCTTGAAGTCATAGATCCATTCCTTGCCAGAAGAGCGGTAGTTGATGAGAACCTCTCCTTTGAACCATTGCTTGATTTCCTTGTTGGCGCTCTCCACCGAATCGGAGCCATGGCAGACATTGCGGCCAAGGTGGATGGCAAAATCGCCGCGAATGGTGCCGGGGGCCGAGGCCAAGGGGTCGGTAGCGCCGAGCATAGCTGACAAGACCATGTTACTCGTCATCATCGCGCGCAAAAAAATTCAAGACTTACTGCGACCAGTCTTGACCACGTCAAGACCCTCCCAAACCATGGCACATACAGGGCCGCTGGACATGACTAGTGCAAGGTCAGTCCATCAACCTATTGTGCCTCGACTCGACTCAGGTGGACCAGAGCTCACATTCAACGAGGTCATTGAAGAAAGGTTTCGACTTCAAATCGGAGTCTGATGCGCAATCAGCATGACACTGCGGCTGAATTCAGGGATTGGGACAAACAGTGTTCCTGCATGTGCTCCTTGGAAGGGTGAATCAACTTCATGGCAACGAGCTTGAAGCTACGGAAAGCCCAGTCAGCCAACTGCTCACTAATGCCTTCGAGAGCACTTTACCCTCGGTTCTCGAAGCGAGAGATGATGTTTCCGACAAGGCCACGCTTGGAATTTCTGTTAAATGTCTGTCCCGGTGGCAGATGCGGGAAGAGGCCTGCTCACTCGGACGCCATCAGGTTTGACGGCGATGAATCTGTCCAAGGCAGAGAACGGTCAGGCTGATTCGGGCGGCATGGCGATTTCAGAGAGACGACTCACGTGCGCTCATTGATGTTGCCAGTCATGGTAGGCGTATTGCAGAACTGAGTTTTTAAAATTGACGGAATCTCACGGTTTGTATGGGGGGAGGAAAAGCTTGGAGAGTTTGGCAACGCAGTGAAGAAGAGGGGAAAATTGGCTCTCCAGGCAGCCCCGCAATTGGGCTGCGTTGTGGGCAGCTAAAGCATGTTACAACGAATATACACACCATTGATCAATGTAGCTATAACAAGCAACGCATGCCTCATCTACCGATGTTCTTTATGCATATGGCGGTGTCAACTTGCGACTGAGTCGGGCAGTGAGGCATGTATGAGGTGGACAGTGACTCAATGTTTCTCTCGGCAGCCCCATCCGTTGCGCGGCCGTTGCAAAGCTCGAGGGGAGGAAAAGAGGAAGGGCTCGTCTTGCCACCAGCGTGTCAGTGAAGCAAGTCGCACAGCGAGTCGCCAATGGACAGGAGCATTTACAAATGCCCTACGTATTATCAAGAGAGAAGGTACAAATATTCGACATTGGAGAGACTTTAGAGTGGTCCTCAGTCCGTCTTCTCAGGCCTCATTCGTTTTATGACTGCTGCCGATCCCTCAGTTTCAAATATAGCGGTCCCTTGTCCCACAAGACAAATGCCATCTGGCTATCTTGCCAGGCGTCTTGCTTGTAGGCAAACTCAAAGTCAAACCGGTAGAGCAAACGGCAAATGATCATCCGAATCTCGGAATAAGCCAGGTTCCTCCCTATGCAGTCACGTGCGCCCTGACTAAAAGGCTTAAAGACGACTCGCCTGTCGGCGGAGAAGCGCTCCCTGTATCGCGGGTGAGTCTTTGGTAGCCAGCGCTCTGGTGTGTACGAGTCAGGATCAAGAAAATGGTCAGGATTGCGAAAGGTGGCGTATTGATGAACGGTAACGTAAGTCTAATATTGCAAATTTGCCAAGTTCAGCGGGTCTGTCTCCTGAGCCGACTGTAAAAGGGTCTCGTAAGGCCAAGATGAAAGCTTACCCCTGCGGGCACATATTTGCCGTCAATGGTATCGCCTGGGGAGACTCTGGTCGGTGTCTCGGCCACCGGTGGATATACCCGAAGTGCCTCTTTGATACAAGCCTGAAGATACTCTAAGGCGGCCGTTCTTCGCAAGTTTATTTCTGCCTCGTGCTTGAAAGCCGTGCGGATCTCTTCTGTCAGGAAAGCGCAAGCCCCTGGATTCCGTAGTAAATGAAAGAAAAACCCAGACAAGGCCGCAGCTGACGTTTCACTGCCAGCCATAACAATATTCGGCGAGTTTGCGAGAATCTCCGCCTCAGTCATAGACGAGCCCCCATTGCGCGTCTTTCCCATCATGTAGGATACTAGGTCGGTGTGGCCATGGATAGGCTCAGGGCCGTACGCCATACGGGCTTTCGCTTTTTCCTGTGCGTGATTACGAACTTGATTCAAACACTTAATCTGGGATGCCATCTTAAACCCAAAGCTTGAGGGTAAGCTATTGACGAACCAGGCTATCGCTGGGTAATGATGGAAAAATCGCAATGTGGCTATGCCACGAATGCTACGGAAGATCGACAAGACCCAGGGATGATAACCGTTGTTCTTTAAGCATGAGAAAGTTTCTGAAAAGGCCAAGTTCCCGAGGATATCAAACGTGGTGAAATCCATCCATTCGACGATATTGATGGCATGCCCCTTTTGGGCGCGGTCAGCGAGTCGGTCAATGAGCAAGTCCACAGACTTGCTTATGACCGGTTCTTGATCTGCCAGAGCTGAGTCACTAAAGGCAGGAACTAGCTGCCTACGCTGTCGCCGGTATACCTGGGGCTCAGCATGAAAGAGGCTCTGCCTCGAATCTGAGAATAGAGGTGGCATCTTTTCATACTCGGCCTTACCACCGCTCCGATGAAAGACTTCCGGCCAGCCAATACAGCCATCGAGGGCCAGGTGGTTGGGTCCTATTCGCACGGCCGGACCGTACTTACGGTGTAATGCGGCAACATCTCTTATCCAGGACCCTTTCACATAGCCGGCGTACAGGGCCGGAAACGCGAGTATGGCCATGTGAGCAGGCCCAGGAAACTTGGCCAGCGGATGAAACCAGGTACGGTAGATGGCTTGCGCCGCGGCGTAGGCAACGAACTGCAACGCGATCAGCATCATGGGCCATGATGAAAAGATGGTTGGAGGCAGGTACCAAGACAAACATATGAATGATGGTGCCATATAAGCTTCCATCGAGATAAACGACGCTACCTAAATCTTTGAGGCCCATGATAGACACAACCGAGTGAGATCGTTGTCCCAAAAATGCGTGAACTTGGAAATAGGAGCTGAGAAAGAGAGGCTTTGGTGTCAGATGCTGCGGGGACGGCCGGGGTTTTTGAAGTATGCCGAAGCTCGTGTGCCACCTCCGGAGTCGCCATCGTCCTGCGGCCGTAAACTCGACCGTCTTGGCTTTCAGGCTGGCTACATGCATGTGCAATAAATTACCTTATTAATCCTTAAAAATTTCAAGGAATCCGCTCATGCATGACATGATTTGGTTATACGACGTGTCAACCGCCAGAATCTTGACAGTGCACCGGGAATCGTCGCAGCTGCAGTCGATAAAGCGCGAAGGTTGGCAGGCGAGTACGAAGTAGGATGTCATTGATAACGTGACAGGCACTCGTTGCCAATTGTCTGACAGGCTACCCTATACCAATTTCCCCCTTCGAAGGCCCACGGCCCAAGTCTCCCTCGCTTTCAGCCCGCGGCGCGGTACTTTGTTCGATAACGGGACTTTAGGTAAAAGGGGCGGTAGCGCAAATGGCACGAAGTGGACAGCTCTTTGCTCCTGGGCTCTATCATCACCTCGACACCCACCACAAGCATCGCCATTGCCAATTTGCCCGCCGCCGCTTCTCTCAACCGCCGACATCGTCGTATTCCTGGATAGAGGCTGGCCTCCCATTCTCCATGCTCATTCGCACGCGATCAGCACTCGTTGGCTGAGTCCTCGGATCCCTTGCTCCCATTCAGCAAGCGTGTCTTCGTCATGAGCCCCACGCCTGACTGGTCTTGGAACTGGACCGGGCTCCTTTGCTTCGTTGCAGTCTTGACTTGCGTTCTGCAGCCTGCAGGTTCGACGTCCCGTTACTTGCTGCTCATACCCTTGGCAGTACGATTAATGCCTTTTGCAGCATCGGTCAAGGAACACGATTTCAAAAAATGCCAACAGTCTGGCTTCTGCAAACGTAATCGGGAATATGCCGACAGGGCTGCGGAAGATTCAACATGGCGCTCGCCTTATACAATTTTGCCGATCGCTGCCTCATCCTCTGACTCAAAGCCGGATGAGCCGACTTTCAAAGCTGGCCAGCTGCAGGCCGTGATTCAAAAGTCTATCGGCGGCGAAACCTCACGATTTCCCATCACTATTTCCTTTCTCAGTAGCGGCGCGGTGCGAGTCACAATCGACGAGGAGAAGCGCCGCAACGGAATGATACAGCTGAGGAACAACAGCCCTGCGAGAAAAGAACGCTACAACGAAGCCGGGAACTGGGTCCTCGTGGGCGGCCTCGGATTGGATAAGGAAGCCAAAGTTGTTTCCAAGAGCAAGACTCAGATGAAGATAAAATATGGATCGACTTCCAAATTCGAGGCCGTCGTCAGGTTCACACCTTTTGAGATGGAGTTTATACGAGACGGCCTTACGCATGTTAAATTCAACGAACGCGGCCTGTTCAACATGGAGCATTGGCGGGAAAAGACGGAAAAGAAGGAGGGTCAGGAGGGTGAGTCAGGCAGTGGTGAGGACGATAGCACCTGGTGGGAGGAAACATTTGGCGGCAATACCGACTCGAAGCCTCGCGGTCCCGAGAGTTTGGCATTAGACATCTCATTCCCGGGCTATGAACACGTTTACGGCATTCCCGAGCATACGGGGCCCATGTCCTTGAAGCAGACTCGAGGAGGAGCAGGCAATTACGATGAGCCTTACCGAATGTATAATTCGGACGTATTCGAATACATCCTCGACAGTCACATGACACTGTATGGGTCGATTCCATTTATGCAGGCACACCGACAGGATTCGTCAGTCGGCGTCTTCTGGCTCAACGCTGCCGAGACATGGGTTGACATAACCAAAGCCAAGGGCAAGACCGAGACCAGCACGCAAACGCACTGGATCTCCGAGAGCGGCGTCCTCGACGTCTTCGTCTTCTTGGGCCCGACCCCTTGCGATCTCAGCCGAATATACGGCGAGTTGACGGGCTATACAGCCCTGCCGCAGGAATTTTCTATAGGCTACCACCAGTGCCGCTGGAATTATATTTCGGACGACGACGTTCGAGAGGTTGATCGCAAGATGGATAACTTTAAAATTCCGTACGATGTCATCTGGCTGGACATTGAGTACACGGATGACAGGAAGTACTTTACGTGGGAGCCACACTCGTTTCCAGATCCGATCGGCACGGGCAAGCAGCTTGACGAGCACGGGCGCAAGCTGGTCGTCATCATTGACCCGCATATTAAGAAACTCGACGGATATCCGGTGAGCCAGCAAATGATTTCTCAGGATCTTGCTGTGCATGACAAAGACGATGGGGTCTATGAGGGCTGGTGCTGGCCTGGGTCGTCCAACTGGATCGATTGCTTCAACCCAAAGGCCAATGAGTGGTGGAAGACGCTGTTCAAGTACGACGGGTTCAAGGGCACGATGGAGAACACGTTTCTGTGGAACGATATGAACGAGCCGTCGGTTTTCAACGGACCGGAAACTACGATGCCCAAGGACAACCTTCATTACGGGCGGTGGGAGCATCGAGACGTGCACAATCTCTACGGCTTGACTTTTCACAACGCGTCCTTTGAGGCCATGGTGTCGCGAAAGAAGGGCGAGACACGGCGGCCGTTTATCCTGACTCGATCGTTTTATGCCGGCTCGCAACGGCTGGGCGCCATGTGGACAGGCGACAACCAGGCGTCGTGGGAGCACCTGGCGGCCTCTATGCCGATGCTGCTGAATCAAGGCATCTCGGGCTTCCCCTTTGCCGGGGCCGATGTCGGAGGCTTTTTTGGCAACCCAGACAAAGATTTGATGGTTCGCTGGTATCAGGCTGGCGCCTTCTATCCCTTCTTCCGAGGTCATGCGCACATTGATTCGCGTCGTCGTGAGCCATACCTGCTCGGCGAACCTTACACGGCAATGGTGACGGCGGCGTTGCGACTACGTTACTCGCTGCTGCCGTCATGGTATACGGCCTTTTTCCACGCACACCGTGACGGCAGCCCGATTGTGCGACCGATGTTTTGGACGCATCCGTCAGAAGAAGGCGGATTTGGGGTCGACGACCAGATGTTTGTGGGATCAACGGGTCTTCTGGTGAAGCCGATAGTGGACAAGGACCAAGAGTCGACGGAGGTGTGGATTTCGGACAACGAAGTCTACTACGACTACAGATCATACAAGGTGATGAAGACGGAAAAGGGCAAGAGGACGACGGTAGCTGCGGCGATGAACCAAATTCCGCTCCTGATGCGTGGCGGACACATCTTCCCTCGGCGAGACGTGCCGCGGCGGTCCAGCGCTCTGATGCGGTTCGACGACTACACGCTGGTCGTGTCCGTCTCCAAGGACCGGGAAGCCGAGGGTGAGCTGTACGCCGACGACGGCGACACGTTTGAGCACGAAGAAGGACAGTATATTCACCGCAGGTTCCGGCTTGCCGACAATAAGCTGTCGTCGGCGGATGCTTCGGAGGGCGCGACGCGGACAGCCAAGGCTGGGACGTGGCTCCAGAGAATGGAAGAAGTGTTTGTGGACAAGATCATCATCGTGGGAGCGGATGCCAGCTGGAAGCAGAAGACGCTGACGGTGGAGTCAGAAGGGCGTACGTGGACGATCGAGGTTGATTATTTTGCGGCCGAGAAAGGACGGGCTGCGTTTGCGGTGCTGGGACGAGTGGGCGCTCGTATCGGACATGACTGGAGTATCGGCCTCGGCAGGTGAAGAGTAGCAAGACATACGCGGGGGCAGACGAACGCGGCGAACGTGACGCGGCTGCTACTGTACGACGACGATTTAGATACACACAGGCACAGAGGGAGAGACAATGGTGGGTGATTGAATGAATTGTAGAGGAAGAAGAGAAACTTGCGAGCTTGACCACCGGTACTTGTGGGCGTGGAAGACATGGGTGGTGGTGGACGTTGGCAGATTATTGTATGTAGGTTTGGCCGAGACCGGGGGAAGACTAAACTCGGCTCGGATCGATGGAAACGACGGGCGTCTCAAGAAGCGAGGCAGACAGACGAAGCAAAAGCAGGAGATTTTTTTCTTCTCAAATTTGGAGGTGGCAGGCACAAGTCCAGCAGCTCCTCCAGCTTGTCCGGTGGTCTTCGCGGCCGCCCCGAGCCTTTCCACTTGGCCAATGCCTTGCGGGCACTCGACGAAGTGCCCCGGGCAGGCCAACCCGGTCCGCAGCACCGTCATAGGTGCGCGTATGTTTGGGGCTTCCGTAGTTTCCTCTTAGCCATGTTCCCCAATCGGAATTCTCCTCCACTACCTCCTGAGCCTGGGTTGAAACCGCCCGGAAGAGAGTGGTGGGGTTGAGGTAGGTCGAGGGCCAGTTGGCTTCGCGGAGTTGTGACGTGTTAGTGAAGAATGGGGCTGAGAATACTGACACTATCGAAAGCTAACGGCAGCGGGAAGCTAAAATCTTTTTCTTTTTCGAAGGGTTTTTGCTTCTGGGACATCCTGGACCGGGGGCGGTCTGTTTTCCGTGGCCGCTTTTGCCCTCGATCGCGTGACAACATGCGTGGTCGTGGTCTCGGGCATTGTCTTGTTGGCCGCAGACTTGGCCATTGCATAGAGCCGGATTCCCTCAAAGCTCATTTCCGCTCGCTAAATGTGCTGAGCTGCGGTTTCCCTGATGCGAGAGAAGACGAGAAGAGACAAAGGGTTGGCGGCTTGCGTTCGTGAGCACGTGTTTGCTGCGAATGCGAGGCGCACCTGTGAGGCTGTCGCGGGCGCCCCGGAGAAAATAGCGCAAGGCGCTTAGGTAAAAGTGGCGCCCTGCGAGAGATGCACGCTACGAATTGTTGGCCAGGCCAGATCAAAGATTGCATCTGGCGGCGGGCCGCGAGCTCTGGAACAGGCCCGATTTGCCGTGTGTCTCGTCGGCTAGCTATCGTCAATATGCTTCCCGGCCGTCGGTCCAGGTTGCTCACGCAAGGCGGCAAACTACCTTTCCACTACCACGCATCTCAAGAGGCTAAACGAGGCGAGAATGGCGACAGAGCTCTTTCGGGACGTCCGGCCCTTGGCGCATCGACCAGCCGTGCATCCTGCAGACGCCCAAACTTGGCAAGCCAAACTTGGCAAGGCCTGAACAATGTCCAGCAGCCTGGCCCCTGCTGGCTTCCCTGTCCGCCGTGACCGCCGTGGCGTCTTTATCATAGGCCCGGCACGGATTCGGATGCGGCCTCCCAAGCAACAATCAACACAGACAAAGTCAGTGCCTGAGAGCCTCTGGCAGCCTGGCCGGCCGCCCAGGGGGTGGCTCTCAGGGGGTGGCCCTCGACTCAAGGGGGCGCCTGCCGGCGACCCGTGCCTGATTCTACGCACGCGCCGCAGTCCATCCTCATCGAACTCGCATTGTCCGCCAGCAGAGGACGGGGCGGACATGATATAATGGTGCATCTGAGGCCCCTATTCATCCGCAATGGCACCCACTATTCCATCCTACCCGGTCGTTCGCCACTCGAAACTGGGATGGGCCAGCCTGTCTGCGGTAGAGAATAAAACGAGGCCCAGCAGATGGCGCCTCATGCCTGACTGAGGTCTGTCTTGTTGTGCTCCGCTCTTTCTGCTCTTATCTCGTTTCGGCAAAAAAGGCTTGGGGCGCGAGCTTTCTCGCCCGACGTGTTTGGACCCATCGGAACCGGCCGTCCGGGCCCTTGTCCACTCATACCTCACCGCGACGGCCTTTGCCGGCCCATCCGTGCGGCTGCCTCGGGCCACGACGATCCGCCGCCATCTGGCCCATCTTCGACTGCTGCCCAAGCCCACGGCCTCACCTCTGCATTCCGTCTTGGAGCCCTCGACATGTTTGGCTCGGCGGAAGCGGCGTCGCGTCCGCCCGCCGAAGCGGAGGAAGATGCCACTGCTCAGCCGCATTGCCCACCGGCGCATCTCGCTCTTCTGCCGCGCCAGCCTCCCGAGCCGCCGACCGACGTCTTCCGCGAGAAGCCGTCGTCCCCGTCCCTCGAGACCTTCAACACCCAGGCCACGGCCCACGACCCCCAACAGCCGGATAACGAGCCTCTGTCGCCCTCCGGCCATCGCGCCGAGGCCACCCGGCTGGCCGACGACCTCGAGCTGCTACGCGCCGAACGCTTCGTTTCCAATCAGGACCAGGAGCTGGCGTCCAAGACGCACAATAATCGCAGCCACAACCCTGAGCCCGAAGATGCCTTCAATCAGCCAGCCTCCAAAGACGCGGCCAGCAAGCAGAAGAACGAGGATGCGGCCCTGTATAAGTTCTGGCTGTTCCTCAAAAAGTTCCCGCGCTTCGTCCGCTACCTACTCTACCTCTTTCCCGGCGCCGCCCTGCTGCTTGTCCCCGTCCTGCTGGGCGGCGTCCGCTTTCGGGCCGACGACAAACTCGTAGGCGGCGTCGGCGGCGTCCAGCTCGTCTGGTTCGGCATCTGGCTCGAGATTGTGTGGTGCTCCCTCTGGATCTCGCGTCTCCTCACTAGCCTCCTGCCGCACATCTTCTATGGGCTCGCCCGTATCGGCGGCTCTACCAACGCCAAGAAATGGAAGGATGTCGGCCAGCACCTCGAGCTGCCTACCGCCCTCTTCCTCTGGCTACTCGCCGTCCTCGTCTCCTTCAAACCCACCAATGACGGCCACCGCGCCCCGGTGCCGCCTGACCAGGAAACCGAGGTCAGCATGGGCTGGATCGACACCGTCAACAAGGTCATCATCGCCCTCGTCCTCGCCACCCTCAACTTTGTCGAGAAGATTGTAATCCAGTGGATCGCCACTTCTTTCCACCAGCGCACCTACTCGACCCGCATCGAAAACAACAAGGCCGACGTGGCCCAGCTCGTCCAGCTCTATGAGTACGCCATGGTTAAGCTCAAGCATAGCGACAGCTTCTGGAAGCACTCCACCGGCGGGCCCACCGCCAGCGGCGCCCACACGCCCCTTCACAACCTACACGAGAACGCGCGCCAGGTACTGGGCAAGGTAGGCAAGGTAGCCAACCGGGTCGGCAACGACATCATCGGCCGCAAGGGCAACGTCAGCGTTCCCCGCAGGGTTGTCTCCGAGCTCCTCCGCAGCACGCCCACTGCCCACACGCTCGCCCGCCTCCTTTACCGTAGCCTGGTTCGCGACGGTCGCGACACCGTCTACCCCGAAGACCTGAATGTCGTCTACGAGTCCCAGGAAGAAATCGATGCCGCCTTCAGCGTCTTCGATAAGGACCTCAACGGCGACATCTCCATCGAAGAATTCGAGGCGGTCTGCAATGAGGTCCACCTGGAGAAAAAGGCCATCGCAGCCTCGCTTAAAGACCTCGACTCAGTTATCAAGAAGCTCGACAAGGTCTTCCTCTTTATCATCGTCGTCATCGCCATCGTTGTCTTCATAGCCATTCTCTCCGGCTCCGCCGCCGCCGGCCTTGCCTCGGCCGGCACATCCCTCCTCGGCCTCGCCTGGGTGCTCCAGGCGACCGCCCAAGAGTTCCTGCAGTCCATCATCTTCGTCTTTGTCAAGCATCCCTTTGATGTCGGTGACCGCGTTACCATCTACGGCTCGACCGGCGCCGAAATGACGGGCGACGAATACTACGTTACCGAAATCTCGCTGCTGTACACCGAGTTCAAGAAGATGCAGGGGCATATCGTTCAGGCCCCCAACTCGATCCTCAACACCCTCTTCATCCTCAACCAGCGTCGTTCCAACGGCATAGCTGACGTGCTGCCGCTGGAGATGCGCTTCGGCACCCCGGCTCACGTCATCGACGAGCTCAAGCAGCGCATGTTCGCCTTCTGCTTGCAGAACAAGCGTGACTTCCAGCCCACCATCATCACCGAGATGGTCAAGATCAACGAGATGCGCTCATGCACCATGAATATGGTATTTAAGCACAAGGGCAACTTTCAGAACGAGCTCCTCCGCCTCAACCGGCACAATAAGTTCCTCACCGAGCTCATGCACCAGATGGAGCAGCTTGGCATCCAGGCGCCGCAGCGCATCGAGCCCGGCGGCAGCCGCGAGTTCCCCATGTACTGGGTCGGTGCGCCGCCCACCTCGCGAGAACAGCCGGCACCGGCCGAAGATTACCCTCCTCCGCAAGGGGTCCCACAGTCCGCGAGGACGCGCAATCGCAGCTTCAGCCGGAACCAGCTCGCATCCACCAACGAGGAGGCCATCGTCGGCTTTCAAGACGTGTTTGAGAACCGCCGAGAACAAACCCATGTCCACCGGATGGCGTCCATTAGGGAAAAGAAGCCGCGCGATCCGCGGCACGACGTCGATTCTGAGTCTCATGCTTCCTCGTCTGCTATGGCACGGTCCGTCTCTCGCGATTCTCTAGCCCGGTCCCGCTCGCGCATGTTTGGCCGCACACGTACCTTGACTACCAAAGGCCATCACGACGAACTGGTGTGAACAACCCCTGAGACGGGGAAGGTCACGTATTGCCTGCGCAGGTTGCAGGAGAAGACTGCCCTGCGCTTGCCAAAGTTCGCCATTCACCGACATGGATGCGCCGTGAGCCCTAGCTAAAGACATCAGGAGCCACCTGGCTCGAAATGATTGCTGGACGGCTCGCCACGGCTTGTCGGCGTTTTTTTTTTCCTCATGCGAGCCGCCGCCAGGTGCTATATCGTTCGGCCTGCGGCCAATCGACGAAAGTCCAGATCGGAGTAGAGACGGTTCTGATTTGTATATATGAGCCCTGAAACTCCAGGTCCCAGGATCAACATCCATTGATTGTATTGGGTCGTGAAAGCGCTATGTGCCGTCCGACACTATGTAGGCGGAACGTGGGAGATTTCATCTTCACAGCGCACACCTACTCTCTTGCGGGCCCTTACCCCCGAAGCGGATGATCCGTTGACTTGCGCAGCCTCTTGCGCTGCTGAGCTCTCCCACAGTTGACTCTGCGGTTATTCTGGGGTTTGACACGAGGGGCCGAGTGCTGTAGCACAAGGCCATGGAGAAGAGGACCTCTGGGACCGATGTACGCGGGTTGAGCAGCCACCATAGCGGAATCCTTGTGGCTGGAGTGCCCAAGCGATGGGAGAAAACCGACTGATTATTGCTTGGGTCATGATCTGAACTCTCGTATTCGGCTTGGAGAAAGGTGGGTTTATGGAAGACAATTTCTTATGGGTTTCTGCCGGAGAAGGTGACTAGGGGCAAGGTGTTTTCCGCCCCTCTCACCTCTTGCTGCTATTTTAAAAGGCTGCACTGCCCACACGTATGAGTTGTTCGCGGATCCGATGCTTTATAGCTTGGCTGGGGAGTTCTTACTTGGAAGATGACTAATATACGCGCAGGGAAGTCCCCCCCAAAAGCGACATATGAAGGGGAGTGGTGAAGTGACTGTTATTGAGCTCGGATGTTTGGCATGATGCCGGCGGCAAGGATCACCAGGGCCATGCTCTATATAAGGTATGGATATCTATGCATGTACAAAGAGCAAGATCTCCTCTGACACTATTTCGCGGGTCAACGTGATGAGTGAATTTTTTTTGTTTCCAAGCCTTGTGCCAGGTTGGAGGCCCTGAGAGGGCTCGTAAACTTGAGTCATAACATGCATTCGCATGCCTCTGCGATTAGTCTCATGAAGATGGCGGTGCCGGGGGGGG
>KB853252.1:11838-23823 GCA_000372705.1 Cerataphis brasiliensis yeast-like symbiont
TAGGTTCCGGCCACCGACGCCCCGGAGGGAAAAGCATTGCCACCCTCTGTTTGCATCTTCTCGAGGTCGCTTTCGAGTTTCTCATTGAGCTTCTGCGTCTTTTCGAGCTCCGCAGTAGAGTTGCAAACCTCATTCTGTAGATCCTTGAGCCTACTTTGGAGGTCCTGGTGTGACACGCGAAGAACTGTGAGCTCATCGCCCAACTTTTTGTTTCGTGACAGGAGAAGCTTTTCCAGCGTATTCCCCTTGTCTGTGTCATGGGTCACCCTGTCGTCTACTTCGTCGTCATCTCTGGTGGAGAACTCGATGCTTTTGAGCACCTCAAGCTCCTGCTTGATTTCGTCATAGTCGTTCCGCGTTTGCAACTTGGCCTTGAGCGACTCTCTCTCCTCCTTGAGAAGTGAAGCCTCGCGCTCCATTGAGCGCAGGCGCGAATTCAAGTCTCGTTTCGTTCTTTCCTTTTCCATCCGGGCATTTTCGAGTTTGCGAATCAGGGATGAGTTCTCAGACCGCACTCGCATATAATTTGGATCATCTTCAAGGGACTTTTCTGGTCGTGAAGATAGGGATGACTTTGCTTGGGCCAGCTCCAGCCTCATCTGCTCGTTACGCGCCTCGATCTCGGCTAACCTTGAACTCGTCCGCTCGAGTTCTGAATGGAGCATTTCGAGCTCCGCACTCGACGCGTTGCTACGCTGCACGTCCGCATCGTCGCCTGTTTTGTCCAGACGTTGGTTCACCTCGTAGCTTGCTCGCATCTCGTTCAGTAGCCGACCTTGATTTTCGATTTTCTCTTCCAAGCTCTTTTCCTTGGCTTCCCAGTTGTCTCTCTTCTCGTCGAGCACAGCTGACCAGGACGATTCGACCTCTTTGACTCGAGATTCGAGCGAGCCTTCCAGTCCTTTGCGAGCTGCTCGCTCGCATTGAAGCTTCGACTCGGCCTCTTCCAGCTGAGATATCAAGCCTATCACGTTTTCTTGAAGATGCCGGTTCTCGTCTGTCAGCCTCGGTAGCGTTTCTTCAGAAACGAGCATGGAGTCGACAGCAGCTTCAAGGAGCGGGTATGGATCGGGAGCATCAGAAATCGACGTGTAAGTCTGCAAAAATGCCGAGCTAGCAGACTTGGAGTGAGTAGTCAGGAGGTCGATGAAAGTTTGGTAGCCTAGTCGAGGTCAGTGAGCACAAAGAACGTGTGAGCCGATACGGTATACTTTTAAGTAGGCCTTTGATCTCGTTTAATTTATGGCTATCATCCAACTTTCTGAAGTCTTTGGTCTTTTGGGCCAAGTCCTTGCGCTGAACGGTGGAGTCTCGTTGGTATGCAACAACCTCCGAAGCCGTATTATCAAGGCGCGCCGTCAGGGACGTAAGGTCAACATCTATTCCTCGGGGTCAGCATCAAGTGACTCTGAGCCGGCCTCACACGAACTTCTCCATGCCGCAATGGCGTCCTGAAACTTATTTCCACTGCGGCCGCCTGTGCCCGTATTGGCGGCAGCTGTGGCCGATGCAGGTGCCGGGGTAGAATCGGCCATTTATTTTTCCGCAGATTTCCCCTCGATCACCAGTCTCTCCAAGAGCTGAAATCTGGCAGAAGTTGTAAGTCAGAGCAGAGAACGGCTCTACGATGCAGAATGCAGTCAGGCATCGACAGCGAGCAAGAATGGAGTGAGAACATTCGTGGAGAGCCATGCGGAATATTCTTAGTAATCATACCCACACTGTGTCAAGTACGTGTCGGACAAGAGTGGCTTCTGCTGTCACAAGAGACTGAGGGGGGTGCCCTGAAAATGGGGTGTGAGTCAACTAAGGCAGGCACCACATCTTACAAGACGGAATCCCCTTTTCAATAAAACGGGGCAATCAATTGGGTATAAGTCACAGACGTACTGAGTACAAGGTTCGACTATGTATGGCAGTGTTCTATTGGTTTTCTGGGTCGTTTGGAGTCTCCTGCACTCTATATAGTGCTCTGAATCCACCGTTTCATAGGGGTAAGCACATCAATTTATAAACAACCTACACTCCCAGTTGTTCGACAACTGAACTAACCCAAGTGCCTTCTGTTCATTGTTCTATCACCCAGAGCGCCAACAAGGGTGTCAGAATTCAGAGGAATTCTGAGGGGTGCGGGTAATAGCAACGGATGGATCGTGACTCAACGCCTAGGAAACGGTTGCTAGGTTCCGGAAGTGTTGAAGGCTTCTGCCTGGGCCCATCCAACGCCTGTTTAAGCCATCTGATTGGCTGAGCGGCAAGCCCATCGATTGCCAGCCAGCACCCTATTGTGTGTCCTAGAGGGATGGTGAGCCCTCTGCAACACACAATTTGTTAGCAACCGTCTCCAGCAGATGAGTCGGTCGTGGCTGACAGCTGCGCTCGGCCTGGGCCAAGCCAAAAGGGGCCGCGGCCAGGCAGATAAAGTGACAGAGAGAAGAACAGAGATCCTGGACGCCATTTTGTGGCAGTTCAGTGTTTCTCCATCAAAAATCAAGCCGAATGCTTTCACAATAGCTATTAGTTAGCATCAACATACTCATTTTGCTGCTCAATAACCTGAACTTTTATCCACCCACTATGCACTTAGTGGCGATACGATGTTTTAGTAGTATGGCGTACAGGAAACTGACCCTACTAATGATTGTCAGCCATGAATGACTGAAAATATTTTCGAGTGCGGTTTGCCTTGCCTGCCCTATGATATGGTGTCAGTCCCTTGAACGCGGAGGGCACGCATGTGCACAACACAACCGCCAACGTCTCTACGCGGGCACTTTGGCTACTTGTCAAGACTACGCGCCTTTATAAATCGAGTAATTTGCTCGCGAGTCAGCTTTTCGTTGTACTGCTCATGGCATTCGTAAAAAGTGATGATCTCTTGAGTAACATCGACCATAGCCGCAATGTCCACGTTGCTGTCAGCAAGCCACACGACAAAGTTATTGGCCTTAGCAATCCGAGGTTCGGGCTGCTTCACCCGTGAATCAGATGGGCTAAGTGGTTCGGAAGGCCTGTTTTGCCTGCAATGGGAGTAGTCCAGGATAGCTTGCGCAGAGACTAAGCCGGCGGCGGTGACGGCAACTGGCGGGTTCTGGCCTGGGACTGACGAGGTAGGCTTCAGCACTAGAGCTAGTAGAATTGCAACAAGAGCGATGATGTGCGGCGCACAGTGCAGCGGCAAGTCGGTCATGTAATGGTCATTAACGACGGTCCGAGCCAGCTGTACGTCTTCGTCGGCAAGTGGCAGCTCGCCACGCAGAGCCGTCAAGGTCCGGTACGGCTGGTGGATGATGAGCTCCGAGTTCATCTCGCTGATGAGGAAAAACTCGCACTCGCCGATCTTGGAGGTGTCGAGGCCGATGAATTCTTGCCACAACTGGCGGGCTTCGGCAACGATGAGCCGGATGTGCTGAGGAGCCTCCTCCATCTTGCAAGCCAGGTAGAGGGCAGTGGTTATGACGAGATAGGGATTGGTACGGCGAATCTCTACACGCAAGTAAAAGCGCTTGAGGTAGACCTGTGCCGTGGCCACGGCCTGCTGGCGAACGCTTAGGCGCTTGCCCAAGCGTAGCAGTTCTGCCATGCCGTCAGCGGCTATGGATCCGTCGAGGCTCTCGGCCCCGAGGCAGGCAACTCACGCTGGTTGAAGTAGATGGCCAAATGTATTGATTGTGGCAAGGGAAACATGCGAACCAGATCGGCATGCTCACTCTCGAGTTTCTGGCGCATCGCAGTCAATTGCTCCCTGGTGAAGAGCCAATGGCGCCGCTGAGTCGACTCCCAGTAATTGGCCGACATGGCCAGGCAGGACAGGGCCCGCAAAAGTACCACTCGCAGCCTGCGGGCCACGGCGGAGGTGGTGGTCACAGAGGCAGATTCAGCGGGCGACGAGGGCGGATCGTGAGATGGTATGTGAAGTGGCCGATTCAGCAGCTAGAATAGAGCCGGATCAGAGATGCAGTGCGACGACGGGACACGCGCCGTGTATCGCGGCCGGGACGGATGTAGCGGGACGATGCCCAATGGATATTATTAATCCTTGGTTGAATGCGCGTAGGGATTGTCGAGTATTGGACCGGTTACTGCGTCGTACAGCTTGAACGTTCAGTTCAGACGAATGAGGTGATAGATTGGTCGTTACTGTTAATGGCACGTAATGAATTCCATATTCGCACGGGCTTACCCACTGATCTCGGTGTGGGGTCAACTCAGCGTCCTCTAAGCGACTAAGACGCTTAGGTTAGTTGGCCGGCCTGCCGTGACCCCACAGCAACACGATCGGTATGTAATTGATAGCTGGCTTACGAAGTAATAACTTGTTTTTTTAAGGCAAGCGAAAGTATTTTACAACCAGGCCGGATAACTCGTCACAAGTTTTCTAACTCAGAGATTACTGCATCCGAGATGAGCCAGTCAGTGTATTCAAATTCAATACACATATTAATTATACCGTGTTATAAAAAACCAGTATTCCTACCACATGACCTTGGGAAATATCCATTCTTGAAACTCGTAGACCAAACATTTGCTGTGATAACAAGATGCTTCCTGCTACTCATGATGAACAACATGTCGACAAACTAGCATCTCATTGGATATCGACGGCGATTGTCGCTTTAGCGCTTGCGTTGGAATAAAGTCTTGTTATTCACCAAGTACGTAGGTAGCGTTGTTTCGAGTTGATTAGATACATTTTTTATTGGCTGTGCCATGGGCTGTGTATACATGCTGGGTTGCGTCTAATTAACAACAAGAAACCCAGAAGGCACATTTCCGACCTCGTTGCAGAAACTCGACCTCACTTTGGAGGCGGCAGAGTATTAATATATTTCAAAGAGGAACAGCCGCATCTTGAGCAGATCAAGCGACGAAGGAAGGTCATTATATGCCCCCTGACGCAGTTGTGAATCTTGACATGGTCGGCTCGTCGCAGTTAACCACATCTTACTGGCAGCAGCTGATCGTGTACTCGGCTTCGCAGAGGGTCAAAAGATAGGACGGGGGAACTTTAGGTCCTACCGGTCTACCGGGAAAGTACTTTCAATACCTCGCAGCCCGATTCCGAGACTCGTCTGTCCCGCCCATGGAGGCAACTTCCCACCGAAACAGCCCGGAGGCGTTATCCCGAAATACCGCCAACGATTCTTCACCTCCGCTGAATCAGTCAAGACCTAAGGAAGCTCGTTTTGAGAACGCGCCTTCGACTATGTCGGATGAGCTGTTTGAGCATTACCATGACAATTCAGACGCTGACGGGGCTGCCTACCGCGACCACGGCGAGGGACAACAGCACGAATACCTTAGACAGATCCTTCGAGAGCAGGATGAACAGCTTGATCGTCTAGGTGAGTCTATAGGCCGCCAACGCGAGCTGAGCTTGAAAATCGGCGATGAATTGGACTGCCAGGTCGCCTTACTGGATGAAGTCGAGGTCGTGACGAATCGCCACCAAAGACGCCTGGATGGTGCAACGAGGGCGCTGAGGAGGGTGGCGAAAGCCGCCAGTGAAAAGAAGCAGATTACCGCCATTATCATACTCATAATCATTCTACTCCTCTTGATTGTCATTCTCAAATGATATCTTAAATGATATCGGAGGGGTCAGCCCGTCGAGTCAGCGCGTGCGGAGATAGATCAAGATGAAGTTTGATTCGCCGACGTTTAAACTTTTATCCATAGAGTGCCCGACATCATGTCCACATCGTGTGTAGGGGTTGGTTGACGTCTCACTTTGAACGAAGCCGTACGCTACCGCGACTTGAATTCCGAAGCGGCGCAGTAGACATAATGCTCAAGACATGATGACTACTAGTTCATAGGTTCTCGAATATTTTCATTTTCTGTGCATTGAAGCTGCTAGAATGGCAGTCTTGGTCTATGCCAACGAGGTGCATTACTGATACTCGAGCCCGTCCAGTCTTGCTAAAGCTCAGCGGATGACATCGCCCTCCTTCGTTATACCCTCCAAGTCCTCAAGTATGTCGCTGCCACCAAGCATCCCAGGGGTGGCCACAGCCGTCCGCTCCTCCGTCGACTACAGCTCATGGAATTTTACGGTTTTATCGCTAGATGCCACCACGATGCACCCTTCTGAGGCGGCCGAGCCCTTCTTCGGCCTCCCCGCCTCCTTCATACACCAAGGATACGAGATGGCGTATAGGGCTCGGAGCTCTCCTTCCTATGGAATTGCCGCAATCTGCCTACATTCAGGCCAGCTAAAAACAGCAACGCGATATGAATGTTCCGGATGGGCATAGCCAAAAGTTGCGGCAATTTCACGTCGCGTCGTCGACCAAATCAGTGACGTGACTTGCGCTGCCACCGCGATGGTGGCCAAGGCGGAGCCAGATGATGTATGGAAGAAATGGATGCACTTGTCGTTGGAGCCACCCCCCGTGGCGACCAACCCATCGCGCCAAGGGCAGAAGGCGATGGCCTTGACCGCGGCTCGGTGAACCCAGAGCTGCATGACACTTCCCGAGCCGAGGTTCTGGATGCTACTAAATGTTTGCAGCGTCGTATCTGCTCCGGTGGTGCCCTCTTTCATCCGCGTCTGGCCTTTGGCGGAGTTCAAAATGGACTGGTCTTGGGCACTCTTCTGTTGACGCCTGCTGTCCGGTCTCGCCCCCAGTTTCTCGACTATGCTTTGGCGAAAGCTCGTTTGATTCGTGTTTCGAAGGCGGCCAAGAGACTTGCCCACTGCAATCAAGCAACAGAGATTGTCGTTGCCTCCCGACGCTAGAAGCTGCCCGCCGGGTGACCAAGCCAGACCGCAAATCTGCTGACTATGAAGCGCGAGCTTGGCGACCAGAGACACTGACCCGGACCAGGTGGCCCGAGAGCTTTCCTAACTTAGTGGCCACCCGACCACATAAAAGTATAAAGTGCCTGTCTCGTCCCCTACCACCAATTCTTCTGTCAACACCGTTGGGTCGAATGGGTGACGCGCGGACCGCGGTACGCAACACGGACGCCAACTCAAGCAGGTAATCGAAAACGGCTGTTGCATAGCGAACCCTGGGAAGCCGTCATCCATGGATGTCAGAATAAGCGACCCATCCGACCTGCCAGTTGCCAAGATGCTCGTGTTTCCCGGCGATGAGGAAAATGCAATCGATGTGATCCATGTACTGTTGCTCGGTGTGCCGTTCACGGTGCGAACGTCGAGATCTTCCGACCAGGTATAGAGGACATTGCCAAGACCTACAGCTAGAGTCTGAGCAGTCGCCGAGTACGCCAGAACAGAGCAGTAATAGTCGTCCCTTAAACTCGGGGCGTCTAGCACCCTTGAGTCGGACAAGTCAACAAAGTTTTTGGTAGAATCGGTTGTTATGTATGCGGAAGTGGTAGATACCTGAAAGGGGCCTTGGGAAGTAGCCGTTGACGGGATGACTGTGGGGTTTCTGTGGCATGGTCAGCTGCCGTCAAGAGTTTATGGGTGTGCTAGTGATATGCAGATGCATAGGTGCAACTCACCTTGGTCGAAGGTAGCCCAGGCGGCGGCTCCAGCGACATGCTTGATCGCTGTGCCCAATCCAGCCAAGTGCGAGTTGAAGTGAAGAATCTTGCAGATACGGTCAATTTCCAGAGCACAAGCCACGCGGCTGCGGTACTCTTCGATCTCGTCGCTGACGCTTGGCTTGGTTGCCAGAGCCGACATGGTAAAGATGCGGGTATTAGTTCCACTGCCGAAAAGATGGCCCTGGCCGTCGTCGATGGCCTCGCCGAGGGCGGTGAAGCCAACGGCCGCTGATCTAAAGAGAGAAAAAGGATATCCTTGGCGGGCGTGTTGTGCTGTTCAAGTTCATGGCACATCACGATTAGCGTAGAGTCAGCCTAGTGGCGATGCCATGAAGGCTGAAGATTCTGCGGAACGAACCTGAGCCACCGCATAGGCGATAGGGCAAGTCCACGGCGGTAATACCACTCCATTGGGCAAGGGCTGTCCCCGCTGCTCGTTGAAAAGCAGGCAGAGCTCTAGCCGGGGCAACGCCATGCCGGGAGAGTCTTTCCTACGAAGACAGTGCCCGTGGCTGCTCGGCCGTCAAATAGCGCTCCGTTATGGAGGTGGAAGAGACCCGACAGGGAATAAACCTATCGAGTAAGTGGACGCCCCAATTAGCGCGGCGAAGATGTACAGAATGTGTACCGCTGTCGCATGTAGCAGTTTCGTCTGAACGGCGCAGCTTCTCGAATTCTTCTGGCGGCTGCCCGGCAGTCATTGTCGGCACGCGCGTACGCGTGGATTGGCGGGCTGTGGACGTGCGATAAAGAGATTCCGGCTCATCCTATGATCCCGTTCCATCCAAGAAATAGGACGCGATGCACCGCGGAGTAGGTAATACGGCTTGCGTGCGGCCGTCGACGGACCCATCGACGGTGACAGACCCGTGGCCGGGATCCGCCGAACTCCCCTGGAACGTCCTGTCGTCGTCACTTCGTGTGCCATGGTTGCTGTCCGAGCCGGTTATAGGTGACCCTTGGTGCCGGATGTTGTCGTAGACAACACTCCAGCGGCGACCGGCGTGGGACATATTCCATTTTCCGTGAAAGCGTATATCCATCAAATCCCGTGGTTTGGGAAGAGGCCGCAAATGTGGCGGCGTATCGATCATGAACACAACGCCGAGGTGGCAGACAGACGATCCCACCTCTCAGAGAAAATGCTTCGATGCGCCAGCATGCAGCATGCCGCGAGATGGCCGAGATATTGATATTGTCATCCGACCATGAAAATTGAAAAGGCATGCATAGGGAAAAGTAGGTAAAGATGGAGGAGCAGAAGAGCCAGGCTCTTTAAGTGATAAGAGAAGGATCGGAGTGAGCAGCGAGGGGGGAAGGTTATTTGCCACGGGCAGGCACCTCTTACTTTGCGATATCCTCAGTCAGGGGGAGAGTAGGGTGAGGGAGGCTGGCTTCGAAAGTGTGGGTAGCTTCAAGGGAGTGCGGCAACGCAGGCGTACTTGTAAAGTCGGGGACGGTGGATAGGAGGAAAGAGCAACACAAGACATTCCTCGTGTCTGTAGCTGACTATTGACATCTCGCCATGTCAAAACCCGTCACGACCCCTATTGCCCGAGGAGGGCGCCGTAGGGCCACTCTTTTCCACAGCGGCTTCTTTATACCTTGCGGGTGAGGGATGGAATGACCGAGAGGTGGCTTCTAATGTGCAGCGAAGGCGGGATGACGTTCATGGATAGCCAGCAATTTGGCGGTAGATTGCAACGTCGGTATGGGGATTGAAGTCGCCTCGCATGGTCACAACTGCTTGAAGATGGCGAATTCCCTTCGACCTCACTTGCCAGAAAATCGGGGCCATGATTTTCTTGGCAAACTTTAGCTAATCGAAAGGACCACTGCCGTCTTCAGCTCGCATCTCCACAAGCGTTCGTGAGCTCTCCACCCCCCCACATTACTTCAATGTTCAGGAAGATCAGAGCCCAAACCACCACCTTTCTTGTGGCTTCGGGAATGCTCTCCCGAATCAGTCAAGGGATTCGATAGAGTTGACGTTGGAGCAAGCTCGGGTTGTGATAGCACCAAAAAAGCAGTCCCTGACAGGACCGTTAGAAACATACCGCAATGGTCCTGAAGTAAAAGAGAGAAAAAGCAACGAGAGAAGTGTTGTCGCGGAAATACACGCATGGTGTGGTGTAGTCAGCATGAAGGGGCAGACACTGGAAAAGAGGAGACATTGCCGTTAGAGACGTAACATGGGGCGATTGGAAAGAAAATTAGTGACAAAAGAAAGAAAACCCCCAGAAGAATCAAGGCATGCAACAGGAAGAAGATTGCGCAAGAACAAGGCCAGCCAGGAAGGAGTGAGAGGCAGCCGTGAGTCGCACCGCCGGCGGCAATGGTTAGTCAACCTCTATGTCACGAGGAGCTGAAAGCAATATCCTTATAATGATTTCCTTGTGTCAAGGCCATCCGCAAAAGAGGAATCGGAGGAGCAAAAAGTCATGGTTGACCCGGGACCGAAGAAAAGACCGTATGACCGGGGGAAAAGGAGGTAAGCTAGGCAACGTCGGGCCTCCTGAAAGTGAAGAGGTCCCGGATTTGCACTATACCTAGCCAACTTAATGACGGCAAAGGCGATGCCAGGTCTTGTGTGGATCGCAGGATGAAGGGCGTGCCTAATCATAGAGAGATAGCAAAGAATGTCATCTCGCGAGGCAGTAACGTCGTATTGCTGGATGGGACCGTCCGTGAGAGGCACCTAGAGAGAGGAGGTTTTCCACCGTTGCAGATTGATGTGGAATTTTTCTCCTATTTGTGTGATGTAGGCTTCTTGGGAAAGCCACATCTTCCGCTCACCCCTATTTCCGATAATCTGAAGCCCGAGAAACCATCGTAGGTCCCCAAGACTAGTGACCCTGTAGTAAGGTGTGAATGCCCTGTCAATGTCCTTTCACGAGGCCTCGTGCAGCAGGTCGAACATCATTACCGCATCATCGACAAAGAAGATGATGAAAATCTCCTTGTAACGGAAAACGCAGGGGTCTTGGAACAGCCTCTGAGCCCCTTGACTCTCAAAAAAGGCTGTGAGATGATCATACCACAATTTGGCGGCTATATGCAGACCGTATAGTCCCCTCACGAGTCGGAGGCAGCGTCCTTCTTCCCCGAATCCAGGAGGCATTGTGCAAAACACTGCCTCTGGTAGCGTTGTGTTTAGGAAAGCCGTTTTGGCATCATACTGTTTCATCTCCAGGTCGTCGCGGCAGCAGATGGCTGCCAGGAGGCGGAAGGTTCGGGCCCAAAATGTGGCTGGATAGGTGTCGGATTCATAGGGAGGTTGTTGATTCTCGCAAACAAAAACTCGGGCTTTGAAGCGCTGTACAAGGCCTCTTTCATCGGTCTTGTGCCTCTTGTATATACGCATACACACAAGCTACGTCGTATGTCATGGAATACCCCTGTAGCCCTTTTTGGGATTACCGTAACACCGGGTCAGGCTGCTCGTCATATGTGTGACTGTTGTCAAGTCAGGGTTCACCCCCTGACATAGACGCCTGCAGTGAAGACGCCACTGAGGAGTTGAAGAGACTATCAGTAGATTCGTCTCGGTCCGTAATACCCTGAACACGGTCTTCAGTAGAGGGCAGTGCCGTTTCGGGTCTATGAGGAGAGGGTGAAGAGGGGGAGTCACTCCCTGACGGGAAGCCCTCAATTGGCGAGGCTGCAGCTGCGGTTGGTGAGCTGACCAGCGGAGTAACCATTTCTTCAGTCAGGGTCGGGGATGGAGATGCCTTTGTGTTAGGCTCAGGTGATTGAGGCAGAGGATCAGAGAGAGCAGCTGTGTCAAGGAAACTAGGCACGCCTGTTTCCTCAGGTTCGTGCTCCGGCGGGTCAAGGCTCTGGAATTTTGAGATTATGTCCCTGACCTCGGGGTTGTCCTTCTGAAATATGTCGTACATCCGTATGCATGTGACAAAAGTCTGAGCCCAGGACAAGTCTGAATCCTCTAGACAGGTTAAGAAATCCTGCCTCATCCGGTAACCTTCAG
Organism: Cerataphis brasiliensis yeast-like symbiont; assembly: GCA_000372705.1. NCBI lineage: Eukaryota > Fungi > Ascomycota > Cerataphis brasiliensis yeast-like symbiont. The sequence goes on from KB853252.1 coordinate 23,348, forward strand.
TCTAGCTGACGCTTAGATCCTTGCAATCTTGGACAGCCTTGTCGAAGTTTGAGGCCCAGTGAAGCCGGTCACGGGAGCCCTTCTTTTCGACAGGGGCTAGTGATGCATATAGATGGTTAATGAGAGACCGCTCTCTAACTAGGGCAGCGGGAGACCTTTTGGTCTAATAGTCATTATGCTAGATCCTGCATGTACCTTTTCGTATCAGCTAGATACCGTTGTTCGGCAATGCAAATTTTCACTATCTAAATCGGGCAGAAGTCGCTTTCTGGGCGAGGCCCAGATCGTTAACCCATCGTTTAAGGAGCGCCAACGCGACCCGACGAAGAACAGGGACCCCAAGGGTATCCTGGACATCGTGGAAGACCACTTCTCGGACACAGACGTCCCAGCGCGCAACAATCGCCTGGTGTATGCTGTCCGGCAAGGACGTCTAGCTTAGCTGAGGCCCAGTACCGCGGATGAGACGAGGTAGG
>KB853255.1:33482-46472 GCA_000372705.1 Cerataphis brasiliensis yeast-like symbiont
GCGGCGTCCATGCCATCTGTGGTTTCAGCCAGGGTGGTGCCGTCGCCGCCCTCGTCGCCGCCGCCTTGGAACCCGGCCGCGTCTATCCTGACTCTACCGACGGTCACTGGGCCCGGACCCTGCGTGAGGCCAACGCCGGCCGTCCTCTCCACTTCGCCGTCTCATATTCGGGCTTCTTCGCGACCGTCGACGGCCTCAAATGGTGCTACCAGCCCAAAATCAAGACTCCAACGCTCCACTACGTCGGCAGCCTCGACACCGTTGTCGATGAGAGCCGCACCCGCGGTCTCATCGATAGGTGTGTGGATCCCGTGGTTGTCGTCCATCCGGGCGGCCACTTCGTTCCTGTGGCCAAAGAGTGGGCGATGCCCCTGGTTGGCTTCGTCAAACAACACGCTCAGGCGACACCTTCCAAGCCGATGTCGAGTCAAGTTCAGGGACAGTTGTAGGCCATGATCCATGCATGCCGAGAATAAAGCTAGAGCCAAAAAGAAATAGAGACTCCGGGTGCGACAAACGCGTCGCATGCCCTGGCCTAAGAGCTGACATGACACTTCTCTCGTTTATACATGTGCACATCTCTCGGTCTCTCGAACCGTGCGTTGCGATCGAAATGAAGTATCCCTTTGTCTGTCTGCCGCCCTCCACACTGTCTATTTCGTGCTCGTGGGCTGGATGCGCGCCATCATCTCCTCTTTGGTAATCAGGTGGTCGATCCTCTCCAACAGGCCTAGTAAGCTCTTCATGTTGTGACTCCACTCATTGAGTACGTCATCGGCGTCTCTCAGCTTTGCAAAGCTGACCACCCGGGCAGGTCTGTCAATCTTTGCATACACCGTCTTGGACGTGACGAGTTCGCTGATGTATTTTTCCGTTTCGTCCTCGGTCAAGTCGAGGAGCTCGGTGAGACGCTTCATCTGGATGCGCGTATAGTACCTTGCCACCACGCGAACATTGTGCTCGATGACGCGCTTCCGAAGATCCTGCCACCGTTGGTGCGCTTTCTCGTCCGACGACTGCCCGGCCTGGGCGTCGAAGGCATCTGTCTCGCACAAGTGCGGGCCAAATTTCTGAGCTACTTCTGGCCACCGCATCAGCTCATGAGCGGTAAAAAGCTTTACAAGTTCGGCTTCCTGGGGAACACAGGAGGTGCGGGTATCGCGATGAATGCGGTGGAGCAGGTCGTGTTGTTCATTATCGTAAGGAGCCAGGATGATAAAATAGATGACGTTTCGGAGCGTCTGCGAGAAGCCTTCAGTCAGCGCCATCGTTTCGCGCTCAATCGCAGCAACAAATCGCACTCACGTATTTGAGCCTAGTCGGATCCACCTCGACTGCCTCCGTGTCAAGCATCTGCCGATAATACTTGCACGCATCAAGGTACTTGTCTTCGCGTTTGGCCAGAATAAGTTGCTGCTCGTAGTAGCGTAGCTTCAAGTCGGTCGTGTCATCGTCCTCCGGCTCAGGCACATCCTCTCCCCGAGCTCGCTTCTTCTCGCGCTCCTTCTTTTCCTTTTCCAACTGCTCGGGCGTCTTTTTGGGCTTCCGTGCCAAATATCGAGTGCTGATCTTGCGGCAAAGAATGCCTGCCTGTGTCCAGTCCAAGCTCTCAATGCACAGCTCGACTTGTGCCAGGATAAACTCCGTCTTTTCCCGGCGGCCCATGGAGCCGAATGTCTCGACCTGCAGCTCGCAAAGGATCTCAGTAGCTGCCTTGAGATCGCCCTGGGACTTCTTGATACTGGACAAAATCTTGGTGACACGAGCTCGCTCCACCTCGACAAATATCTTGCCCTCGGTGACTGTCCGCAGTGTCTCGATGACGGAGAGCTTTGTTTTCATATCGGGCGTTTCGTCGAGAAAGCGAACGACCGTCTGCACCATCTTGGTCACAGCCTGTTTGAGCTGGCTGTGTTTCTTTGAAAGCATAAGCGTCTGCTCGTTCATCAGGCCCCAGTCGCCATGTTGCTTGCATATTGTCACGATGGCGACGAGAAGGCGGGATGTGGAATCTAGATCGGAGGCCTGCCTCCAGTTAGTAAACTCAGCGAAAAAAGAACATTGGACGGATTGATTCGATCCAGACTTACCTGACGAGTCTGTTTCTCCAAAGCCAGAAGCTGGTCGATGGCAGATTGGAGGTTGGACTATGACGAGTGGTGCGTCAGCGTATAGGTTGGTAGAGGCGAGATGTGTCATCAGTTCGCTCCAACCTTTGCCTTCGCTTCAGACTCCGGAATCTGTTTATCGACCTCCTTGGAGAAGTCCTTTTCGGGCTTTATCGCTCCGTCAGACATCGTACCGTCACAATCCCTCGAAGGAGGATGAGCACAGATACTGATGATCAGAACGTGCCAGATGCAACAGCCTATTCGCCGTATACGGATTATTTGTCCGTTTTAGAAAGCTTTTTTTGTCGCAATGGCAAAGGGCAGCTCGCTGTACCGGGTGATTGTTCATCAACCTGCAGACGCGGACGGTCGCTACGAATAATGCTGAGGTTGGAAGGCTGGGGAAAATGTATGACCGAACTCCGAGACACTAAACCCTGCCATTAAGGTAATCTGTCAGGTCAGCCGGTCGGGTCGATCACGTGGATCTTCATCTTCCTGCTGCACGGAGGTTTAGCCCAGCCCATTTGAACTGAGTTTTCAGAGTTTGACAAATAACGACATACGCTGGGGCTGTCATCCAATCGCGTTGCTGAGAAATATAACGAGTGGGAAAACTCGATGCCATCGGATCTGCTTGCTTCACGTGGATGGCAGCTGTATCACCCCACGTCCATGGCTTTGAAGACTTGGTTTACGGATACTTACTCGATTGCTCTTGGGTTTCGATGACAAGATCGGCCAGGAGGCGAGGGCCGAGCTTGTCAAAACGAACGTCATTCAATATAAAGAGTGCCAGGGTCCTTCTGCGCATTATTCGGCTCCTCTCCCCCTCCATTCATGATTCAAGCTCATACTGAAAAGTGGACATCGGCAGCATCTCCACCGCGGTCTATCATGCAAAAAATCATGCTTGGTTTTAACGCTAGCTTGGCATTTAAAAGAGGAGGGGAGGCATGACGTCTTTGGTGAAGCCTACATTTGAGATGGGCTACTGATGAGAATGATCTGACCATAAGTTGAAACCGCTACACCACTGCCGTTTCATGCCATGTATCTGGAGAAGAAAGCGAAAGCGGGCGGCCTTGTGTCATGAATGAATCAAACCGACTGCTTCGCATTCGATCTTGATAGTGTTTCCTAATGCCTTAACGGGCTCACGAGACCTTTCTAGTAGACGACATGACGATGATCGTAAGTGTTTCTTAATCAACAAGATTTATCACCTCTTGAGAAAGTCCGTTGTCGAAAGTGATGATAACATATATAAACGGTTGTCTCGGATTCACAAAGAGAAAACGATAGTCCTCTCATTCATCAACTTTTGCGAGAACATCATGACAGGACGGGCTCAGATTCAGGTAGGTATCATAGGCCTGGTCCTGGCCGCAACGTTGCTTGGTAGCCATGTCCATGCCCAGTCCGTGGCTCAGGATGGTCCTACGGCCAGCGGTGACCCCCTCGCCAACCACGAGTTCACCGCCTTTGTCGAAGACGAGCTGAAATATTGGAAAATCCCCGGCATGGCTATCGCCGTGGTGAGAGGATCGGACGTTTTCACACAAGTACGTGCGGATTTCTTTTGAACCTACATCAACCCAGCAATTATGTGCAGCTATATCTCATCTTGTATCCTGCTAGGGCTACGGCGTCGCAAACTTGAATGGCACCAAGGTCACATCCGACACTCTTTTCTACGCCGGATCGACCACCAAAGCCCAAACGACTGCCTGTCTTTCCCTCCTTATGGAAAATGGGTCGCATGAGGCGCTCAAGTCCAACTGGTTCACTCCACTCTCGTCCATCCTCAAGGATGAAATGGTATTCCAGGACGAGTGGGCCACGATTCACCTGACGCTCGAAGATGCTGCCTGCCACCGCACCGGGATGCCTCGACACGATCGGGCCATGAGGCACAACGCTTCTCCGAAAGAAAGTACCCAGGACTTGAGGAATCTGCCGTTTGCGGAGGAGCCTCGCACCGCTTTCATCTACACCAATTACATGTATGTTGTGCTTTCCGCCGCCATTGAAGCGGTCACACAGAAAAGCATCAAGGAAGCGGTGAAAGAGTTGATCTGGGATCCTCTGGGCATGGGGTCGACCTACTTCGGACTCGAGGACGTCAAAGCCAACAACGCGCTGTCAAAGCTGGCCCTGGGATACGTCCCGTCCGATTCATCCAGCGAAAGCAAGGAAACCCTGCTCATGCCCGGCACCGAGCTCAGCGGCGCCGCTGCCGCCATATCAACCGTGTCCGACTACGCCAAGTGGGTTTTGGCTTTGAACAATGTGACGAAGCACCTCCCAGACAGTGTCCACAAAGATATCTGGCTCCCAAGGATCATCACCAAAGCCCAGCCCGGCCGTCCGCTTGACTTGGAACTTTACAGTGTTGGCTGGTTCTGGTCCTCGTTCCATGGACGGAACATGTACTGGCATGACGGGTCCATGCAGGGATACCTATCTCAAGTCAATTGGTTTCCCGACGAGCAGTTTGGACTCGTCGTTTTCACCAATGCCCAGCAATCGGTCAAATCTATAAACCTGGTTGCGGCGAGACTGATGGCAGAGAATTTCGGTCTTCCAGTTGAAATAGTTGCTAACGTGACTGAAAGGTTCGTCATCTGCTACACCAGCTTCGGCGTGGCAGGTTGAGGGAGGGCCAGCTGACGGCTAATACATCGACAGTCGCTTAGATGAACCAGAACGATCCTATGAAGAGATCCTCGATGCAATATTCCCCGACCGGCCCCAGCAACCGTCCAACATGTCCGTCAATCTGCCCGATCTGGAGGGCACCTATCGAGATGCGGGATATGGGGACCTGACGTTTCGCATCGAAAACTCAGCACCAGGAAACGAGACGCTCCGTGCCGACCGGCCGGACATGACATCTAGTATCACGTTGCAAGCTTCACTAGTCTTCGACAACAAATGGATTGTTTGCCAAAGTTGGATCGATGAGCCGCTAAACAAAAATGCATGCTGGTTTCATCGAGGCGAGTTTACAAGAGGAGCTGACGGGAAACCGGAAGAATTTGTCATCGCATGGCTTGAGTCTGATGATTTCTCTGTCGAGTCAACCACTGCCTTCAAGAAAGTGTGAATCGCTACATGTGACAACTTCCAAAGAGCACGGCGATGTGCAAATTGGTAGTGGATCAATCATTGTACACGGAAGTGGAGTCGAGGGGCATAATCACGTCTACGGTGCAAGTCGGACTGAAGATGTAAATGTGCCAAGTTCGGGTTGATTCTGTCAAGGAGCTCCAATTAGAAGCTATTCAACCTTGACCTGTCGCTTCTATCTACACCGCGGTATCTTGCATGGATAGCTCGGCCACGAGAAGAGGCCACCACATCGCCTGATGCCGTATGGTATGATCTGTCATCTCCTGGACAAGACATAAGCCTTGTTGTGATGAGTGTGAGAGTTTTTGCGTGCGCACTCACGTTCCTCCCTTTTCTCCATTCATCTTGTACAAGTCCTTCCTGGTCCAACATGATCTTGCTTGCCGACCCTGCACCTGCGACGGGCGAGAGAGAGACACCAAGTCGTAATACTTGGTGTGTGCGTGCGTGCGTGTGCGTGTGCGTATTATGTGCTGTTGCTGTTGCGGCTTCTGCTGCCAAGACCCGCCGGCAATCGATATGCGCAGAGAAAGACTAACTTACGGCAAGTATAGATGTGGCACGAGCCTGGAGGTGCGACAACTCTATGCAACATCCGAGCAGAAAATGTTTATACAGGGCGAGAAAAGTTCCGATGATCATGCGGATAACGTGTGGGCTCGTTGTCTCGGTCTATGCTGACGGCTGTGCCCGTTCTTTCGACGCTGCGGATACTGGCTTGAGACTCCGTGGCAGAATCGGTGACCATCCGAATGCCACCTATGTTGTTCCTGTCGCTACGGGATGAACTCTCGAAATCGCCCCAGTCTCCGACGACGCCGCCAGCAGCGCCGCTAGCCATCACTTCTGCCATCGCGCTGGACAGTGCAGACACTATTCCACGATCTGTCTTGTGGACGTCTTCGACATCGGCCAGCGTCTGGACAGTAAAGGTCGAATCGACCGAGTTGTTTCGGGTGCTGTCCAGGTCAATTGTGGACTCGTCATCGTCGTCTCTCTCGCAATTGTTTTTTTCCTACGTCGATATACCAGGTAGCCGGTCAGACTCGCAGCATAAAGCCCTAGCAAACAAACGACGGGAATAATAAAAGGCGCCGCCCAGGGCGTGCCTTTCATCCCTATCTTTGTTTCCGCGTTTTATCAGATCATTGACCAAGTAAAATGACCAAGTAAAAAAGAGGACATGACAAGACATACCGTATCTTTGGGGACCCACGGAGGAGACAGCGTCCAATTTGTGTTACCAGAATTTCCCGATGTGAGCCACATGGCATAGAGGTTCCTTTTCTCCAGGCTCTGAGGTGTCCATCTACACGAGTCTCCATGCGCATTGATGGCATCTATCGCACGTTGCTCGAGTCAGTAGGTTCAAGTATCAACCGATCACGACTGGTTACATACCAGTCAAATTCGATACCAGCTCGTAAACGACGACGCCGTCCTTTGGATACGTAACTTTGAACACCCCCAGTCCAGTCCCGACGTTGGCCAGCGATTGATTCCACCTGACTTTGAACTCGTCGCCATTGGATATACTGTCATTCCACTCGTCGTTGAGAAAACGGAGGCCATGAACCACCATGCCCGATGCTGCCGCGTCGGTCGGGTGGACGGCCATCTGTATTCTGGAAAGGAGTGAGGAGGAAGAGGGTGAGGAGAAGAAGAAGAAAAGAAGAAGAAGAAGAAGGAAAAGAAGGGGCAGGAGATGTGAGAAGTGAAGAGATATGACGAGAGGAGGAAGACACGGGAAAAGGAAAAGGCGGGAAGAGGAAGGGTAGAGAGGAGGTAGAGCTCGGGGTAGGGGAGGGGAGGGGGCGAGCGATGTACAGCTGCGGAAGTGGCGTCAGCCCAGTTCGCCTGGAGAGCAGCATGCAAAGCCCAGGAGCCCAAACCCGACCAAAGACTTAAGAGGGAAGCGGGCCTGTGGCATTATATGGGCTGGTGGGCAAAAATGGGCTGAGAAACAAGCTTAGCAGGTGAATGAGCGGTCTCACTCTTCAAGGGAGGGCGGCTGGTCGTTTAGTCACAGCATGCGTGGGCGGCGTCATGACGACGCCGGGCAAAAACTGTGCCAACAATTTCCGCCTGTACGACGGTCGAGAGCGTACGTCAGTCAGACCTGATCCGGTCACGATGGCTTCATCTTGTCGTCTGCATGGGGGCTGGCAAATCGTTTCTGCATGCCTAGGTGATGTCTATGCCCCTGCCTGCCCAGAGGCAGGCCATGCTGTGACAAAGGTATGTATGTACGAGGCGTCAATCATCTCATTTTCCTCTGGCCCCTCTGCAAGAGAAGACGAGACCGGGGGTGGGTGGACCGCGGGCGAAGAGCGATCGACATGGGAGGATTGAAGCAGCCGCCGAAGTGAGGGCTGGACTTGAGATCGTATGTGAAAAAATAAAGAGGGTGGGATTGGCCAGGGAGACGAGCAAGCATCCGAATTATACAAGCAGGCACGTATCCACAGCCTGCCTCATCCTGAGCTGCTTTCCATGGGCTCTGAGCGCCTCCACAAGTGTGTAGACGTAGTCCCTTCATCCTACCAAAATAGGACGCAGTACGACGGCGCCCAAGACGAGAAAAAACGGATTGTGAGGGAGAACCGTAGGATGATGGAGACCAAGAAGCTCGAACAAGTAGGTGAGGAGACGGAGAGAGGGGTGGGGGGGGGTAAGCATACCCCAACCACCACCTCTCCACCATCAAGCCAGCCTGGCATGCAGTCAGTCCATTCCTCAGGCACGCATGATGAGACACCCCAGAGTTGGGTCAGTGACAAGGTGCGAGAAAGCAATACGAGCAGACGGCCGACCAGAGAGAAGAGCCAGAATCTGGAAAGTGGGCAAGACGAAACAAGTGTCGGGGCAAGACTGACGATTGGATAGATCCGTCGGGCTGGAAGACGGCCAAAGAGACACGGAGAACGACGGACAAAGCGGAGGTGAAGGAAATTGTTGATCAGCTAGCCCGGCTGAGCGGGAGCCTTTCGAAGAGAACACCAGCAGATTAGAAAGTCCTGAGAGTATTCGAGCTAGAAACAACCAAAATGAAGGAGAAAGGCTGGTTGGGTGGACACGGCCGTAGTCGGTAGCTTTTTAAGTTAATTAATACCCGTTGATTTTGGTGTGGGGTCACGGCAGACCAACTAATTAAGCGCCTTCGCCGATTCGCTAAATAGTTGGTCTGCCGTGGCCCCACACCAAGATTAACGGTAGTTACGAAGTACGAAGTAGTTTGACGCAGATTCAGGCTCTGTCGGATGACTAACGAAATCCTTCACCCCTCTGCTGTCAACGTGACCCCGACGTATCCCCTCGGGATAGGACGGCCTACTCCAGGGTAGCTGAGCATGGGAAACGGCGGATGGGACGAGGAAGGCGTCGTCACACTGTCAGCCCGGCCCCACCCAGAGCGTTGGGCTAGTGCCTGCCACCTTAAAAGCTTAAAAAAAAAACGTGACCCCGGCGACACATGGCCGTCTTCAACACGGCTCGATCTTCATCCCGTCCGAGTTGCATACCGCGACAAGCTGGCTCGAGTCTCGTCGCCTGATATGGGACCGTCACCGCCGGTTGCGCCCTCGTCGTACGCCGACTGCGTGTCCTCGCTGCGCGCCTCGTTGCAGTTTCTCGAGTCGTCGGTGCAGACGCTCGACGACGGCGTGTCCGACTTTCCGCGCCTTGCCAAAGTCCTCAAGACCGTCCGCGTGCGTTTCCCCATATCCCTATATCCCTATTTCTCTCGCTTCTTCAATTCTCCTCCGCAGGCCTCGCCCCTCGCGTCTGACTGTGCCGTTGCCGCCTCCGCAGCACTACGAGCTCATTCCCCAGCCCGCCCTCGCGGCCGCTGAGGCCTCGTTGCGCGACGAAATCGGCCCCTACCTTACGCTGCTGCTTGCTCGTGCCGACGCCCAGGTCGAGCGCCAGGACCGCCGCATCGAGACGCTCAAGGCACGTGCCGACCTGCAGCACGGCCGACTTGCTCGCTCGGACGCCGCTGCCCACGGCAACCACGACAAAAAGCTGCCACAGAACCTAGGCTGCCGCCGCCTCGCCGGCGAAGACAAGCTCCGTGCCAGGGCCCTCCATCAGCGCAAGGAGGCACTGCGCTACGGCGTCGAGCGGCTCGAGCTGGAGGTCTTGCAGAAGGAGAGAGAGCTGCGGCGGCACTTAGACGGCTGAAGTCCGCCGACAGACGGATCCTGGGGGATACTGTGCCTCTGTCAAAATATTCGAAGCCGAAAATTACCATAAAAACAGTGTTCTTCATCCAACATGCCGAAAAACGAAGACATGGCGAAGACGCGTGGGGAGATATTCCGTGCCAGTAACTGGCATATACGACATGGCGAGAAGAGATTCCGGACTCTAATTTACGACTGCGCCTACGCATGCGGCTCATGTTGAAAAGAGAATGGATCCATGGGCGACTTGGCGATAGAAGCTGGCACTTTCACGTTCCAAATGACGATGATGACGATGCACCTTTTCCACTTTTCTTTCAAAATGGGCCGGTCGAGCAGATTTTCGCCCGTAGCAGGAGCCCGTCAAATCCTGTACAGGGAGGGAAGGGATCCGGCCGAAGACGGCCACTCTGGCTCTCGGTCTCCTGAGCCTGGTATCATCGATACCAAGACCAGATTTACTCGCACCCAACTAACACGCACGCACGCACGCACGCACACACACACACACACACATGTACGAAAGACGGAGACAAAGAAAGAGAGAGAGCTGATACTTGGGAAAGATGAGTAACAAAGGAGAGTGACGGCGGGGCTGTTCTCCTAGTCTGAAACTACAACCAGCGTCGAAAGATTTCATCCCATCCCCCACTGGAGGCGACAAGAGGGCAAAAAGAAGCGACGCTGTGCGGTGCGACCAGGATGTGCCAACAGCGCCCCGGCACTTGGAAGATCCGCGCCGCAGACCCTGGGCCGCTCGGCTCACGGGCATGACGGACAGCCCCCCCTCCCTTCCTCGGGCTCTCCCAGGGATAAATCTTCTCGTTCACGGAGCTCTACCGTCCCCAGCCCCTTGCTTCCAAATATTCCACGCAAGTCTCGATCTGCTTATTGGAACAAGCCGTTCCCCTGGACCGGGGACCGGTACACCGAGGCCGTGCGCCACCACAGGGCACAGAATAAGGCCTGAATCAGTAGCATCGCAATCGACGGCCGAAGCTCATGAGCCAGCCGTCGCCCTCTATTGACTCCTTGACATGTGTCCATCCGTGTTCGCGCAATCGACCTTGAACTACCGGCCCATCGTGACAAGCTTGACAATGACATCATAGTACACTGGTCCGGTCAACCTCGCTCATGCCAATCCCCCATCCCAAGCATCAGCTGGTTTCGTTAAGTACGGGCGTTTCGAGATCGCCCAGAGTCCATAGTATAAATGTACGAGCCCTACAATCAGTGTCAAGGTAAGCACTTGAGTGTCCTTCAATTCTTACTGATTGGTCGTCATGGGCCCATGTGCCTGCATCGTCGACGCACGCATCATGAGCGGAAGCAGCTTTCGAGAACAAGACAAAGGAAGCGCAGTCCCATGGTGACATCCAATGCGCCGGCGAGCCAAGTACAGATTTCCAACATAAAAAAAAAAGACGAGGAAAACGACAGAGGCGGGTACGGGGAAAGCGTCAAAACGGTTATAAGCATGATCGCCGTAAGCTTCGACAGGGAAGCTCTTTCCTTTTCGTCCAAATGTACTCCATCCAATACATGGCCCAAAAAAACCCGGCGGTAAGATGCCGAAGTCGTGACATTGACAACAAAAACAAAAGGTGGCCTGGCTAGCACCAGCCACGCGCTGTCACCAGCGCGGTTGGGCCATGTAAAATAGCCGCGAGGAGTTGCTCAACCTCATAAGAGAATGAGATAGTTGCTGGGAGCGATTCCAATCTCGCCATTTTGCTTCCGTGCTTGCCACCAACGTCCACTCACGTCGGAAACCTCGAGTATCTCGTGCTTGAGAAAAGAAATCTCGTTGGCGTCGTCAGGGTTGGCTTCATAGCTGTAGATGGCCTTGGCTTGGTAAGGATATTCGGTCGGGGCGACAACTTCGGCATCATTGGCTTTAGGCTGTTGTGGCAATGGTTGCATGAGACTCGCGGGTATGTTGGAGGCGCGGGGGCCGTTCATCTGGGGCGCGGGGGCGACCGAGGATGAATTCTTGAAACCATTGAGCTGGGCCGAAGTGTACATCTGGGGAGGCTGGACCGAATTAGATGTCTCGGGGCGGCCAGAAGCGCTGTAACCGTTCATGGCCTGGCTGTGAACGGGAGCGGAATCTTTGGCCAGGGCAAAAGAATCGAGGAAAGCGCGAGGAGTGGACGACGGCGTGGAGCCAAAGTAAAATATCCATACAATCTGCCAGTCGTCTTAGCAGCAGCACATGGGCATACATGTACGAAAGGGCGGGTATGCGGTACTTACCACGACCATAGAAAGTAGAATGAAACCGGCTGCAGCAGCTTCGCGTGCTCCGCTCTTTGAATAGACGAGCGAATTGACAGACGAGGTGACAAGGACCATGCCCCCTGCAAGATAACCGGTTACAGCGACGTGGTAGGTGTGAACGGCATCGCTGGCGACAACCACGAAGATGCCGACGATGAGGAAGAGAGAATAAACGACAGCCCACCAGGCAAATGACGGAAAGCGGTCATTGGCATCAGTGGCCTGTACCTGGGAGACGATGCACGAGATGAAGGTGATGAGCCAGGCAAGCTGTGGGTTGCGCTAATTAGCCACGCCGGACCAAAAGTCATGCGGCGGCATGTGGGAGGGAAGAACGCACGAGGGAGATGGAAATGGTAGCCAAAGCAAAAGGGTCGCCGAGGATGTTGCCTAGGCGAATACCCTTGCGCCCGTAGGCGGGCGAATTTTCCATTTTCCTGAGAGAAGGGGAACCTAAAGAGCCGTATGGCGGCATAAGACGGGCTTGTAGAGTGGCCGAAGCACGTCGAGGCGGTCGAGGGACGGTCGTTGGACACCGGAACTGTGAGCGCAAAAAGCCAGGCAACGATGGCTATGGGACAGGCTCAGGGTTGACAAGAGGACGTGCGCGCGAGGCTGAGGCGGCAACCAGCGCAGCCGAAATCGAAGAGGGAGAGACGCGAAGAGGAGATGTGGAAAAAAAATTAAAGAGCGGCAGAGCAGACGTGAGGCATCGGGCGAAGGGCCGGGAGTGCGAGCTCGAACGCGCGATAGGCGATGGGGAATAGAAATGTTCAAAAGAGAGGGAAAAAGAAAGGGGGGTGGTGGAAGAGGGTTGCGAAACTTAGGAGGCAGAAGAACCGGTTAGGCTAATCCGAGGAGTTGGCTTGGTTTTTTTTAGGAAGGGGTAGGGGAGGTGGGGGGAAGGAGGGATTTGACGGGGACTTGGATCTGCGTGTTAAGTAGGGGACAGGAATCGCGTCGCAACGGTCGTTGGCTAGGCGGCGAGAAGCGAAAGAACGAGAATGGATAGTAGAGAGGCAAGAGGCAAAAGTGAAGTTAAGAAGACGGATGGAGCAAGAAAGAGGAGGAGGAGGAGTAGGAGGAATTGGAGGAACAGGGGATAACGGGAGCAGTAAGAGGAGGAGGGGGAAGCTCGATTGTTCGCGTCTTGGTCGCACCAGCCCAGCCACAGACGGAAGAAGGTAACCGCGTTGTTCAGCGATGGGGTACTCCAGACCCGCTGTCAAAGTAGCGGCACCAGCCACTGCATCTGGCAGCGGCGAGCGCGAGCGGCA
>KB853255.1:46497-57948 GCA_000372705.1 Cerataphis brasiliensis yeast-like symbiont
TGCAGTGGGGAGCTACGGAGAGTACCGGTACCAAGGGACTTGAGAGCGGTGGGGAAGAGGGGTGGGGGGGTTGGCGTGAGACGACCCCAGGGCGGCGACAAGGCGGCGCTGGACGACGGACGGACGGAATGAGGTCGGTAGGCCTGAGGGTCTGCCGACCTGAGGGCGTCCACTGGCCGGACCGCACGTGCCCTGCGCTGCTAGCCTTCAGCGAAATTCAGTGGCATCGACGGCCGATAATCGATTGTGCGCCGCCTGCGAGCCGAACAATAGCGGCGGCGGCGCGCCAAAATGGGTCTTTGGATGCGTTCGTCGAGCACGTCTCTTGGCCTCGGTCTTCATCTTGCATGTCTCTCGTGCTCGCCCAGCTGCCCGTGCCTCGCCTCGCTCGAGGCTGAGGGACCGACGGAGACGGCGATAGCAGGCCACAGCCGCCGAAACGCACGCCAGCCGTGCGCGTGGACGCTTCATCAATGGGAGCCACCCATGCATACCTCGGAAGCGCGCCACTCGGTCAACATCTAATTACCCCTCCGTCTGCTGCATCGGCGACCCTCAGTAGCCGGTCCCGGTCGTGTTTCACCTCGTCGCCCGCCTGCTTGTCGTCGCCTGTCCGCCTGACCCGCCATCGTCGACCGAGACGACTCAGCTGGCCCTGCGCCGATTTCGGCCCCTGGTGTTCAATGACGGCTGGCGATGAATCCTCGGCCTCTTGTATGCGGCGTGCTTGAGTCTTCTCTGAGCCACAATGCCTGCTTCTCTACTTCCTATCTAATGTCCGCCTTGCTCCTCGCCTCTGAAACTCGGTCCGTCGGGTGGTGCTTCAGGACTCCTATCCAATAGTAACGCGCACGTCATTCCTCACGTCGTCATGTGATATGCTCGCCTCATCGCTCCAGCTGTGTTTTATGCCTGCGCGGCTCATGACTCAATCATGACTGCGGCTTGGACTGCTGTCACGCAACTTCACGCCCGGGTGCGGTTGCTGGGCTGCTGCGTTGCGCATTGATGATCGGCCTGTCTCGACAGGCTCGAATCCTTTTCTCAGACTGTTCGGCGGCTCAGCCGGTCGAACTGGGGGATGCGGTTAACGCGTGCCTCCGTGCCATTTGCTCGTTTTGAGGATTCCGGAAAAACTGCTCCACACTTATACCTCGGGACCTGCTCTCTACAGCGCACAGCTTGCAGGGAGGCTCGTGAAGGTAGGTGGGTGGATGAATTCTAAGACCTCTATCTACATGACCGGCGCTGCCTCGTTATAGTTAAGTGAGGCTGCGCCCAGGCTCCTCGGCCTGTTTAGGTCTCCTTAATTTCCTCCTGTCCAGGGCGGATGTACTATTATCCGCCCTTCCCCCAGGGATCCTCAGTTTGGGATGACTCACGCTGTCTGTCACGTGCTTCACGACGTAAAGTATATAAATCAAGTTTGCCTGCGCGGCGCGCCATTGCAACGTCGCAGCATGATTCGAGCATCCGCGAGCGCCTCGTCCCAAGGTGGGCAGTGCGCAACACCTTTCTTAGCACGGTCTGAATCGCCAGCGTCGGGATAGGTTGATGGCTATACACAAAGATAACCACGGGCCTCTACAAACAAGTTTGACCCGTCTTCCAGTGCACCATATCCGACCATGGCCGTATCCATCGGCAGCGAGCACGCTCTTATCACCAGGGCCGACTCAGGTAGCCACGTCTTGTGTCCTATCCTCGCGTTCTCAGTTAAGCTTTGACAGAAGCGTACCTCTTGTCTCTTGACAGGTAGATACCTAGCTTTTGCCTGCCTGCTTCACTGCGGCTGCTCCGCCATGACCGGCGACTCCAAGCTGCTACCCGAAGCCGAGGCTCTGCTCGAGCTGTACCCGCATCCCGCTATTTGTAGCAAGCCCTGCGCCCTATCCCATCTCACCGACGTTGTCTTCTGGCCACAGCCGTCAGCTCTCTGAACAGCCACGCTTGACGCTTTGCCAACCATCGACATCGTCGTGCCGGATGCCGGGTGTCGAGCCGGCTTGATCCAGATGCCGGGCCGCACCTGTCACCGAGACCAATCAGGACTCACCCTCGCGTGACATGAATATCTGCTTGCCATTTTTTCGCAATTGATAGTCTTTGCAGCCTACGGTGGGCGTGGTGGCGTGGCTTCCGTCGATACTCAGCCGTACGAGGACGCGCCATATCACAGCTCGAGCACTTGGCCGAGCTCGGTGGCGTATCGAGGACTTGGGATGGCCGTTGAGCGCGTCCAAGTATTGCTTCTGCCGTTGCCATCTTCATAGCTCCTCGTCTTCCTTCCTCACACGTTCGCTTCGCCTCACCCGACGCTCTGCTCGTTCAAAACGGGCCTCCACGTCGGCCATGAACTGCGAGCCGACGAGGAAGCTGCCTTCATACCACGACCGCACGACGGCCTCGCTTCGGTGGCGCAGGTCGGCCATTTCGGCGGCCTGGGCCAACTGCGTCGCCCGGATTGCCTTCATGCGTTCGGTCTCCGAAATCAGAGCGGCGCTTTCGGACGTGTCGGGGATCTGGCTGTCTTTAATAGCCGTCAAGGAAGACAAGACGGAGGGGAAAGCGGGCGCAGACGCTAGGACGATGGACCGCACGCCGCCGTTCGATAGCTGGCACGGCGGCTCGGATGGGGCGCTGGCGTGGAAGAAGTCGGGATTCGCCGTGTCTATAGCTGTGTCACAAACATCGAGCTTGCGACGGCTCGCGGGGAAGGGATCCATACAGATCTTTAATAGGTCGCAGTACACGCGGACGCGAGACAACAAGCCGGAGAATCGTCTCTCGAGGTCGCCTATCCGGTGGACGACCGAGTCATGCTGCGCACGTGACGGCACGGCAGTAGGCCCACAGAGAATGTGCTCGAGACGTAAGAGACGCGATTCGAGGAGGTAAATGACCGACAGCGTTGTCTGGTCAAGCGGCCTGTCGTCCATTGTGGGGAGGTCTGACGATGTCGGGGAAAGGCGCGACGTCGAGCGGCTCGGCTCCATCCCGCCGCCCGTTGGAGATGGCGTTGATGGCGTTGCAGCACAGTGTATTAAAAAGCAAAAAAAATGCAACAGCAGAGCAGGTCGTAGTGAGCTACATAGGGGCAACGGCACGGGCTATGTTCCCTCATAGCTTATTAGTGCCAAGCTCAGTTAGTTGACTCCGTACCTAGGAGGAGACAAGGGTAGGGGACTCACCGTAGCTCTTACTGTATGCCCAGGCAGGGACTGCAGCGCGGCTGTAGATCGGTGGTCTCATGCCTAAGTAGAGTGTCTCCGGCCTGCCGAGAAGCCACACGGCGCCAGGATGGCGGCTGTGGCGGCCATGCAGCCTTGCGGGAGCGGGATGCGGCGGCCCGGACCAGGGATTTTAGGCCTCGCATCCGCCGCTCCGCTCGTCTCTCCCTCCTAGTCTTCGCGTCTCGCCTTCGCCCGTGCCCCCCCGTCGCTGCGCATGCTGCACCGTCCTGTGTCGGCTCGAGGTTGCCTGGCCCTGCGTCGCAGGACGGTCGGACCTCGTCGACGGATAGCGACGCTCCACCCTCGCCGCCCCCTCGGCAGGCCTGATCGACTTTTACTCTCGCGGTCCTAGGCGACGCTGCACGGCTTCACCTCGGCGGCTATGACGACTTACTCGACCATCGCCGACCCTCGCATCGCCTCTTCTGAAGGCATCTGCGACATGTCGAGGTCCGTCGCCTTCGCTGATCGCTCCTGGCTCCCGCCACTGACCCTTGATAGAACGCGACGCCGCGGCGTCGGCAAGGACGGCGGCCACGGCGGCCAAGCCTCGATCCTCAGCAGCATAGTCAACCTGCTCAACACTAGTGCGGTCGCGCCCCTGTCGAAGCCCCCGGTCGTCGTGCGCCCTCCGCTCATTCTAGTCTCACAGTTGTCGGCGCCGGCACCCTTGCCATGCCCTCCGTCCTCTCCCACATGGGCATCATGCTTGGCGTCGTCCTCATACTATGGTCTGGCGTAACAGCCGCCTTCGGCCTCTATCTGCAGTCCCGCTGTGCTCGCTACTTGGATCGCGGCACCTCATCCTTCTTCGCCCTATCGCAAATTACATATCCCAATGCCTCCGTCATATTCGACCTGGCAATTGCCGTCAAGTGCTTCGGCGTCGCCATCTCCTATATGATCATCATCGGCGACCTCATGCCGGGCGTCATGCTCGGCTTTAACGACGACGTCGTCAACATTCCCTATCTGGTTGACCGTCATTTTTGGATCACGGCCTTCATGCTTCTCATCATACCCCTGAGTTTTCTGCGCCGTCTGGACTCGCTCAAGTATACTAGTCTTGTTGCCTTGGTATCCATTGGCTATCTTATCATCCTGGTCATTTACCACTTTGGCGCCGACTTCCATGCCAATCCCGAGGATATCCGCATAATTCGATGGGCAGGACCGGTTGAAACACTGAGCACGTTGCCAGTCGTCGTCTTTGCCTATACCTGTCACCAAAATGTCCGTGGTCGTCACCCTTCTTCCCTACCCTGAATGTCGCAAACTGACGCACGCTCTGAGCAGATGTTCTCCATCATCAACGAAATCAAAGACAACTCTCCAGCTAGCATGGTAGGCGTTGTCATCTCTAGCATTGGTTCGGCTGCTTGTATCTATGTCATCGTCGCCATTACAGGCTATCTTACCTTTGGCAACGCCATCGTTGGAAACATCGTCTCCATGTGTAAGTTGCGCAGCAAGACGCAGCTGATTTGCAAGACTCAATGCTGATTTGATGTCACGCAGACCCAACTGGTGCCGCCTCAACCATCGGCAAAGGCGCCATTGTCGCTCTCGTTTTGTTCTCTATCCCACTTCAAGTCCACCCATGCCGAGCTTCTCTTGATGCCGTTGTGAAATGGCGGCCCAATCGATCCAGTGCCAGTGCCGGTCGCCCGGCTTCCCCTCTGCTGAACCCGTCAGCTATGCCGCGGAGTGATCACGGTAGCACCTCGTCCATGTCCGACACCAGATTTGCCCTCACCACCGTTATTTTGGCTTTGGCATATACCACGGCACTGTCTGTCAGCAGCCTGGATCGAGTCCTCGCGTTTGTTGGCAGTACGGGTTCGACCTCGATTAGTTTCATACTGCCGGGGCTGTTCTACTACAAGATTAGCGACCCCGAGAGCATCCACCATCAACGCTTGATGAAGGCCGACGATGACATGGACGAGGCGACTTCGGACGTTGAATCCGGTGGAATTCTTGCCCAGAGCACTTCGAGTATACGCAGCAGGAATACCGCCGCAGCGCCGCGAACCCAGTGGCGCTGGCGTCGTAAGTGGCGGTGGGACTTGGAGCACCTCGACCACCAATTTGTCAGAAAGCTCTCTCTCGCACTCGCCGTCTACGGAATCGTCGTGATGGCCGTGTGCCTCATCATGAATATTTTTTTCGCCGTCGCTCATTGAAGACTCATGTCCAGAAATACAAAACGAACGCTCTGCCGCAGCCATGTGCGTATGATCAGACCATCAGGTGCTGTCTTGGATTGCGACGACGAGCAAGAAATGAGGCCATCCTGTCTTTGCGCTTCTTAGGCATCCGACGAAAGCATTTTCTGGACAACTTGCTGTATTTTCGCAGCGACGTCAAGGCTGGTTGATTATGTACCACGAGTTGAATAATAGGTCGCCGAAATCTCGGCCTGCTATTTTCGCGTCGCGAACCATCCCTGTTTAGCTTCACGACCTCCTCCATGAGTGCATAATATACGTCGGCATCTGTCAACGGCCGCGATCCTATCCTCTGAGTCTCGAGACATGGAATCCGCCGATAAAGTAGTGAAAATGCTGCAGCTCATCATGACACGAGCCCCAAAGGCAAGTCTACACCTTGCGGAGCTAATCGAGGCGGGGCAACGGACCATTATCGAATGCGCACAGCGGTCGTCTCTAGCTCGGGAAGTTGTTTGTTCGGTCGGGGACCGAAAGACTTCTTGGGTAGGATGCCGACCATGGAGAGCAGGCGCCAAGCAGTATCGGAGGGCTGGGCGCCAACGCCGATCCAGTACCGCGCGCGCGCAGTGTCGAGTTTGATGTCCTTGTGCAGGCTGCCCGACGTGTCGTAAGGGTCGGCGCGCGGCTTGGGGTCGTAGGTCCCGAGAACCTCGAGCGGGCATGAGTTGCGGGCCGTTCTGCCCGCCAAGAGCGAATAGAAGAAGCGCATCGGTTAGATTCAGCTTATCCGTGCCCTTTGCAATCAGAAAACGTACCGGGCTTGAGCCACGACGATGTTGTAGAAGGGTGCGTTCCTGCGCCCGAAGCACGCGAGGCGGATTTTGATTACCATGGCCTTTTCAGGGCGCGAGGCTGAATTGCAGCAGGAGTTGGAGAGGTCGAGGACCAGGGTCGGTCAAAGTGAGCAGGCCAAGGTGGAAATTGTTGGCCGGAACCGTGGTTTAACCGGAACGGCGCACACAAGGCTACTTGAGTCGATTAGCCATATCTTCCACCTCACGAAGGAAGAAAAGAACGCGAATCTAGGTTGAAGATGTATTTAAAAATTGTCAACTCCTTCAATTCTGTCATCTTTCGCGAATTGGGCGGACTGCCGCGTCGAGCGCTCACACCTTTAAGGCGACACTGAAGTGTTGTACGACTGACCGAGTAGATCTTCGCGGCAGCTGAAACTTCGAATTCAGACATCACGGGCAGCTTCAATTAAATGTGTCTGAGCGAGCGGGCCACCTACTCACCCCTACACGACCATCCATCTTGCAACGCGCTTTTCTCCAACCAAAAAATGGAAATTGCTGGTAAAGAACGTCAATGGTCCTTCGCTCTCCAAGCTCTGAAAAATCACCCACATCTTACTACTCGAGCTGTCGCTGTCGCCGCCGTTCCCGCCCCTGTTACTGCTGCTGATGCTTTGGAGATTCCTGTGCCGCCTGACTCCCCGAATTTTGAGTCAGTTGACGAGCTATATGACTTCCTCCAACGCTTCTATCGCGAGAATGGCGCCGCCATCATCCCGCCGGTCAAGCAGCAACAAACGAGAGGTCAATTGGGCTGTAATCCCTACTTTTGTAATATTTGCCTGTGACCGTGGCCAAGTGAGCGCATCAGAAAGTTCCGGCCTTCGTAACGCCTCGACCTGCAAGGTAGATTGCGGAGTGAAGATCACGGCATCCGCCCTGAAGTGAGTAGGTTGGCGATGGCGATACGAAGTCACAGAATGGCGTCACAACCACGGGCCTTCGCTTGACCCTTCTGCACATAATTTTCATCACCGTCAGACTGACGAACAGCGAGACATGGAGAAACAGTTATCCAGGCATAAGGCCCTGCCAGCGCGGGAACTGGACGCTTTTCTCTGCGATTCGTCCACCGCAAACTACTCGTACTTCCGACGCCGTGACGTGTACAATGACCGACAGAAGCTTCTTTATGACTTTCTTGACGGCCTTACGACCACCTAGGCCTTTATTCGCCACTTACAAAGCAGCAATCTTCGCCACGTCGTGAAATACGCTGCTGATGATGATCAGAAAGTTGAGGCATTGTTTTGGACGTACCCTTGGTGCGAAGAAATGTGGAAGCATTTCCCGGAGGTCTTGGATCTTGACAACACGCACAAAACAAATCGCTTCAAGCTTAATATCTTCCAAGCTACTAGGGTGACTGATCAGCGAAGCCTCGCCAACTTCGCCTTCGGCCTCACTGGCACCGAGAACGAAGAAGGTTTCTTCTGGTTCTGCAGACAGCTTGACCACCTGTGACAGCAAGTACTCGCAATACAACCAGAGCTTGATTACAAGCAGGAGGCCGCGCAGCAGAAAATGTGGCAGCGGCGTCAGTCCTTAGGTCAGAAGTGGCTCGGGCAACTTACCTTCACAGCCTTGCTCGCCAACACCGCCTGGCACTTGCCGCGATGTCTTCATCCGAACAATCGCCCGCGGCACAGCCTTCCAAAGGTCAATTCACTCAACAATACGGCCTGCCTTGCTCTCACGTCATTCTTCAGCGGCTCAGGGCTGGTACGACGCTTGTGAAGGAAGATGTCCATCCACGTTGGTGGCTTGAGAAGCCGTAAGTAGGGTTTCCTGTGTTTAATTTTTAAACATCTCTACTTCCTCCTCATAGGACCTCGAGGAGCCATTTATTCGAATTAGTGATCCCTGTGTTGTCCAGGGACTTCGTGGCCGGCCTCGCGTGCCTCGAAATGGGAAAGCAACCGTCCCTGATACACCCAAATATCAGTCATGACAGTCACAAGCAGCGACTCGGGAATTGCTTCCTCGATCCAGCCAACAGAGCACTAGACGCCTCGCTTCAAGTGTCAGGCGAATGTCTTTGCTTGCGGAGGTTGTCGAACTGCAAAGATCCCCCCTAGCACCGTCCTCGCAACATTCATTCAACGGAGACATGCCCACGAAACAAGGTTTGTAAGAACTACAGGTAGACGTGGCGTGAGGTAATTGCAGGGGCGTTTGGGCCTCCCAGCAGACATCACATCAGGCATTACACCCTGTGATAGATATGACCATCTAGTAAGCCTGCTGCGATGGGGCCGTCTCCTTGGCCCAATCGGAGGAATATACTGGCTCTAAAATTGCAATTGAATCGAAAGTGCGTTTCTATTGCGAGCGAATTGGCCCGTGGAATATATGTGGATCCAAGTCGTGGGGTACCAAGCGTTCACCTCGGGGCCTCAACTCTACATCGCACAGCTTGCAGAGAGGCTCATAAGGTGGACGGTTGGTTGATTCCTCTAGAAAACATTTACACGTGTCCAACCTCTTTTCTCTACGATCCGACCCCATGTGCAGCGCATCACGTGACCTGCTTCACGTACCCTGCTGGTGCCCAGGGGGGCAGAATCCTCATATGTGGCCGCTTTGTCAGATGTGAACGTGAGTACGAAGTACGAGGACGCGACTTTGTGTGGCTGCCGCGGTACTTCGTACCCAAGACGATTCAGTCCATTTGTGTGGCGCGAATTGGCATTGACCAGATTTAGTAAAAAGTGGGTTATACTGTCCGAATAGTAATACTCAAAAAAAACGTCTTTTGCCATTAAATTCAAGCTAAAATCCATTTCTATGCGCACGGCACCGCTAACGCGCCTCGGTCTCCATTTCCACAACTATCGCATCCCAGCTAGCGAGATCGTTATCTTCATATGCTGCTCCCGCTGCCGCCGCCGCCGACGGTGAGAGATGTGCGTGGGGCTTTGTTTTGTGGTCCAGGCCGGCCAGATCCTCATCAGAAGCCTCGGAGTCTTCAAAATCAGACATGCGGCATACAGACCGCTGAGACACACGAGGCATGATTGTGCCTGGCTCTAAAGTCTTACCTTACCGGGATGCCTGTTCAGGGAAATTTCTGGCTCTGTGATGGCCTATATGCCGTGGTAATTCCCAAGCGTGAGGAAGGAGGATCCGGAAAAGGCAGGAAAAAGGGCTCTTAACACCTTAGCAGATTATTGCTTTGATTCTGAACTTCTACGTTCCAAGCCCCTTACGCAAGACGGTGTCACAAATAATCTGCCACCCTAAAGAGAGACTTCCCTACTATCAACTGTGCCTATCCAGCCAGCGTCCTCGATTCTTTCCCCCGAAGCCCCCCTAACGAAAGGCAACAGCATTAACTTGTACGAGCCGCAAGACTTCGACCTCATTATGGACGACACTCCCGACTTTAAAGAATCTGCTGTAACTATCGTCAATCCTTCCGAATGGCTTGTTCAGCTAAATTACAAGATGGCATGGACGTATGACGGAATAAAGAATCTGTCGAAACATGTGGACGAGAGTATCATGGAACATAAGGACGAACTTCGAGCCCATTACAACGCAATGCGGAACACCTATCTCACCATGACACAGATGCATCAAGCCGGTCTGAAGCGCAAGACCAGCTTACGCATCTCTCTCGGCAAATTGATGAGCAGAGCCATGCTTTTGCGAAACAAGTATGGGGACAGATCGCAAAATTTGGCGATGACGCAGAAGCGCGCACCCAAGCCATCGACCAGCTCCAAGAAGCAGTGCAGCATCACCATAGCGCACTTCCAGTTTTGCATGAGAACATGTCCCAGCAAGCTCAGTTTCAGAATGGAGTCTCCATTTGGGCGAGGGAGAAGGCAACGCAAATCGAAAATCTCCTGTCACGGGAATATGTCGACCCCCAACATCTGGATGGACGTTCGAGGCGTCAGCTCAACGACATCAAGGCTTATACCGAAGCAGCTCTTGAGGAGTTCCGAGTGCAGCTGGTCACCAACCCGAAGGTGGATGCCAAGTCAATTGTTGAGACTCCAGGACGTCGACTGGCCTCACAGCCACCCTCCAGCTTATTCATCAGTCGACCTACCATGTCATTCACACCAGCTCCCGGATCAAAATACTCGAACTCCGAGTCTCGCATGAGAGAGCATAAATCTAGCCAATTTCTGCAAGAGGAGCAAGTCCGTAGGACGGCAGATCAGAATTGAGTACAGTTCGAATCAGCACGAGCCAGTTCGATTATGCCTTCGGCCAATGGATGGGGATTTTCATCAATGCGCGAAGCAGGAAGGCATTCGCCTGGTCACGATGCTTTTGGTCAAGGTGCGGACGGACCACCGAGAAAACCTCCCAGAGGAACGCCAAGGCTGTCACAAGAGCCTGAGGATTCTGGACCGGGATCTCTTGAAGACAGACTGGCGAATGCCTTGAAGCGACTTTCTCGCCCAGCGCCTTCTACAATTAACCCGGTGCACCTGGCCAAGCCGGCATCATTCGACGGCAAGGACGTGGCGAAGTTCCGCCCGTGGTGGCTCAAGGTAGAGTCATACATTGAAACATATGCAGAGAGCTTCCTAGCAGACCTACACAATATCAACTTGATTGGGTCTCTCTTAGCCGACAAAGCCCAGCTGTGGCACCAGCAGCGAATGAACCAAGTCAAGAAGATGGGCTTAACGGACAGATAGTCGGGCTTTGCTTTAGCCCTTCAAGAGCGACTCTAGGACCCGGCAGGGAGGCACAGAAACTCCAGCAAGATGCAGGAGTTGAAGTACTGTAACCGGCTTGACTCACCGTGGTCACTCACCGTCCCTTTGACGTCATACCTGCGTCGTATCCGGTCCCTGTACTTACCAGTATATTGACCCGAGCCCTCGTCGTAGGCTTGTGCTCGGTGTGCGTTCACAACACGAGTGATTGCCCCTCACAATTCGTCTGACGCGGAAAAGGATCCATTCCTGCATTTTCGATTAGGTCCAGGTGGAAAATGGGGAATATTCCCGGTGGAGTGTCCAGTTTCACTGTCAGTGGCTGTAAGAACCAGGGGCTCTTTAAAGAGGCTGGGCTTGATCTTAGGTATGTGGCGCGTCTAACCTTCATATCGTACCATCGTATCGCACCATAATTGTTCCATACGTGAGTTATAACAGTGGCGTCAGCGCTTCCAAGACAGTAAACTTGCGGTGGCGCCAATCCAGTTTCCTCGATGGCCGC
>KB853256.1:12581-23140 GCA_000372705.1 Cerataphis brasiliensis yeast-like symbiont
CTGCTTCTCCTATATCCGGCATCCGCCGACGCTTCCCAAAGAGGCTCAACAAGTCGTGGCGTGAGGGGAAAGGAACAGAGCCAAACAGAACGAGGAGACGATCAGCAGGGATACCTATGCCCCTGGTATACGGCTGGGGTAGAACAGGCTAGGCGGAACGCGCAAACGATAGTGACGTGATGGGTAGCAGTTTCGGGAAAGTGGCGGTGCGTTGAATGACGCAAAGAGGCCGAGCGGGAAAAGAATCATGTGTCGACAGCCCCCCTGCTCGGGAGGATGAGAAATCAGAGGGAACGCCGTATGTGCGGCATGCGAATATGTAGGCGTGTGCATGAAGATGCTGGTTGGGCGCAGCGGACGGTCAAGCAGCGGCCCGGAACATCTCGTGCCCCGAGCCAAACCCAGCCCTGAGGTCGCGAGGCACATGCACGTGCATCCGCTGGGACGCGTCCGGGTCGCTCGCTCGACGACGCGTCGGGCAGAGGGCGCCGGCGATCGGCGGGCCGCGTTACTAAAAAAAGAAGGTGGGACGAAACAACAATAACAACAAGCAAGCGCCGCAGCAGCAGAGCCAATCATCGGCTGGCGTCGACCCCCGCCATCAGGGCTGTCACACGAGGCAGTTTTCGGCGCCTATCTTCTTGCGCAGCCGCTTTGATGCTCTGCACACATCGTACGACCGTCCGTCTTCTTTGCCCCGGGACACCCGAAAATTGCCCCTGTTTGGCCAAATTAGTCATGGATGCTTCCAAAACTCAACTCATCGACCTTAGCGAGACAAAAACTCTTTGGCGGCATCGACATGATCGATGTGGAGGCAGGTCCCGGCGATCCGTCTCACCCCATGTATGCTTAGGCTCCACAATGACTAATCAAACGTAGCCTTGCATGATCAAGTCTTGTCAAGTTCAGTCCATCACCGTCTATTTTCGAACCACCAACGTCCACTGTTCATGCACGGTTACCCCTTACTGGCTCGCCATGCCATCGTCCGCCACCTGCACAGCAGTTTAATTCGGTCTTATACGCTTTGGTACTCCGCTACGCCATGGCTTCCTCGCAGCGCCACGCCATCACCCTGCACCACCAGCCTCACGACACTGTCTACCGCCTCTTCGAGCTGCCCCCGGAGCTCCAGTCCCTGATGGAGTCCGAAGCCGCGCTTGTGTGCGTATCCAGCCCCCCTGTCTTTCTTACTGAGGGTCGAGGACGCTTTTTTTCCACCCATGCTCATGTCCTCGCCGCCTTCAGCCTCACTCTCGAAGCCTCGGACTCGTCCACTGCCGTGCTTAAGACTGGAGACAAGTCGTACGCACTGCGCCAAAAAAATACATCCAATGCCCTTTTCCTTCTCGCCCCACAGCCCACCGGCGAAAGTCTAGTCGCTATCTCTACCCTTCACGAGACCGTCGAGTTGGACGCCATGCTTGATACACCTATCAACAGAACTCCACTCAAAGACACCGGCAGCAGAGGCAAGTGGCACGAAAAATTCGCCAGGGGGCGCTGAAGTTGCCTGCCACTACAAGCTTACGAATGTCGATTAACATAGACGACGAGCTCTTGGCCACCAAAAATTGTACCACTTTTCACCATCTTTTTTGCGCTGTCAAAGTACTGTTTGGACATGCCAGACGCCATCTTTTCTCATTCCCCCAACTTCGAAAGAAAGAAGCGGCACGAATCGTATTTCGCCTAAGCCTGACCTGCCACGTTGTCCTCGTAGCCCCAACACTGCCCTGCCCAAACAAGCTGGTCTTGCAAACCTTCAATGGTTCTTGATGCTGCGTTTGTTTATGATGCAATCTGTCGCGTGACCAAGGCACCGGTCCTATATATTGTGTTGTTCGACGTTCCTTTCTGATGCGGGACCGAGTCTCTGGTACTCGACGTCCGCCGGGCCTACACTCCAAGTTGACGCTCTTGTCCGCATGGCCTGTTCGAGGTGGGCTGTTCTCCTGGTTGAAATCGTTGCCCTCGCCGTGATGCGAGCAAGGCAATGGCCCTGGTGGCGCGGTAGAGACCCTGGTCATAAGTCATGTCCATCGCGGTCTCGGCGTTTCAGGTGAGCGAGTAGCAACGGTAAGGTTGAGGGTATATCATCCTGAAAGGTGTTCCCTCGATCATCAGCGCTCAATCCCGGCCGCTCAGGTTCATCTTCCCGACTTTCCCGGTATGAAGCCCAGTGGGAGAAGATGAGATACCCGTGTATTCGTGCTTGACCACTTATTCTGGGCCTTCACGTGCTATTGATCTGTTCATTATTGATATTGTATTCAGCTGGCCAAGGAGGGGAGCGTGGCAGGGTGTAGAGCCAAGAAAAGATGATTCTAGTTAGACTGCTGGCTTGTTCCAACATCTGTCCGGAGCTAGGAGGCTGCCTTATGTTGCCCGAATGTCCGACGATTCCAGAGTGTCCCACGCCTCTGGAGCCGGAAACCTATGCTGGCCCATCTCCCACTCTGGGGCCCCTTAGAGCCGGGAAGCTGCGCTGCGCAGCCCGCCTGTCTGCCTTCCTAGTCGAGAGGCTGCGCTGTGCCGGCCGGCTGTCTGACGCTGGCTGGATAAGAAGATATACCGCGCGGCAGTCCGGCGTTGCCCAGACTGAGAGGCTGCGCTGCGCTTCCTGCTTGTCCCCCCTCCTAGCCAGGATGTCAGACGCAGTCTGGATAAGGAGTTCTGTCGCTCGACAGGCCAACGTTGCCTGGGTCCACACGTTGCGCTGTGCTTTCTATCTGTCCAGCAATTCCAGGGGCCAAAAACTGTTCCATGCTGCCCTGCTAACTGGATCTTGCATGGTGAGCAGGACACTCATCGTTCAGCAGTCCGGCCCCTCCCTGACCAGGAGGCTGCGGCGTTGGACCGCTCAACTGACCCAGGTTCCCGGCGTCATCGGGCTGCAATACAAGGCTTCGCTGTTCGGAGATCACCCTGCCAGGAGTGGGTTGTATGCTGCCCAACTGGCCGCTGCTTTCGAGATTATCAGGCTGCGCCGTACTAGCCTGCTGTTGGCGGTCTGTCAAGGGCGCAGGTATCGGGATTATCCCTGAAGGGCGCCCTGAGAGCTGCCCCGTGGGCCATGGGCTGTGGGGGTCCGTTGCACTGCCCGGCTGTTCAAGGGTGAACCTCGGAACTGAAGGCCGCGCATTGCGCCTTGAGATCCCAGGACGCATTCTACCGTTCGCAAAGGCATGATGCCTTGATGAGTGATGCTGTGCCGTCCTCCTGTGCTGCCTCGGGTGCCTTGAGCTGCGACGACGCCTTGCACTGCGTGGCTCTGAAGGGCTAGTGTGCTCCGAGTCCCGAGGACGTATTGTACCGTTTGACTGGGAGGAATTTTCTAAGCTGGGAGGCGGCGCAGAGAAATTGTTGCCGGACGTTGTAGAATCAGCCGAGCTAGGGGGCTGCGCTGCCGTGGACAGTGGCGAATTCACCTGCCTGGGCCTATATTGTTCACCAATGTGATAATACACGATGCGCCATGCGTCAATAGTCGCAATCGTCGTGCCCCGGTCTGTCAGATGTTGCACGCGGTTCAGCCGGGCTATTGCGGGCGGAAAATAGTTGATCCAGACGGGACGTGGAAAATCAAACGGTGAGGTCCCGAGACTCAACCGATGGACGAGTTCATCTTCCCAATGAACGACCGAATTCAGCCACCTGCACATAAGATATCTTTCGCGAGTCCGAAGTCCTGACATCCAGAGGAGTAGCTCCTCGTCTTCCCAGAGCAATTCAAGCTCATCGGCACTAGGCTGGTAGTCCCCGATCTCGTCGAGCAAGATAGACTCGAGTAGAGAATCTACGGGAGACTGTGCCATTGGTGCTACGAGCAATGCCTCCTCTTAAAATATACCATCTGCGAGGCCAAGTATAAGTTTTTCGTGGACCGCTCTCTTGCGTTCGGGTGCTTATCTCACGGCACGAATTGCGGTTAATGCGTGGATAGGCCAAGCTGAATCTCAACTGGACGTCAGCGGCCAGGGTAGAGCTACAGAGCTCCGGTCAGCCGATCAAGCCGAATGTCAACAAGATTTCTCAAGCGCACAAGTGCCTCGTCTATATCAAATGACTCGGCTTCGCTCGGTGTCACCTGATCGAAGCAGCGATAACGAGCCTCTAGCCCCGCGCTCCGCCGCCAGGCGTTTCTGCGTCGACTTGAGCCCGAGTCAGGTCCAAGTAATGATGATGAGGCCGACGCCACGGCAGGGCGGGACTTACCCACGAGCATACGCCGGGCGTAGCGGGCTAGTAACGTACAATGATGGAATACTGTGCGAGGGTATACTAGGACGCAAGAGATGTCTCTCGTCGGGAAACCGGATAACCGGAGATGCTCTTGTTGGCCGAATCGTGTCGCCAGTAGCAGATACATGAATGAGTCGGTAGTTAACGCCACAACAGAGACGGGGGAAATTTTTGAATGCTTGTCGGGCTGGCTTGGGAGGCCAAGGAAACGGACACGAAGCCAACGCGGCAATGGCGGGGCATTGCAGCTGCGACGAGATACCCGAAGCCGGTGGTGAGGGCAAGTGATGCCAGGCATGTGGAGGAAAGACGGAAAGAGTCTGGGAGAAGACAGAGATGATGAGGAGGGAGCCACAGAGATGCTTGAGGCATAACGAGAATCGCAGTCCGTCTGCCTCCGAGCCTCGGGCCTTGCTATGCCCTTGACCAGACGGCATCGAACCGCCCTCTTCTCAGTCCGGTGGCGGCCCCCCAAAACTGAGACTCGCCTTATCTCGAAATTCATCTCTCCTGGCCTTCTGGCTCATGGCCGTGAACAAGACACCTTCGGTCATCTGTCGGACTGCCTTGAACGTGGTGCCTAGTTATGCCTCGCACGCCGTACCCCACCTCCTTGAGCTGCCGAGCCTATGCCAACCGCTTCGTCGCCACCCTCCGTCTTGAGCGTCTTTGTTGCTTCTCCTCGCTTGACTTAATATCCTCGTCATCCGCCGGTCCTCTTGTCGCACCCTGTGGCACCTGGCTTTCGTTTTCCACGACGAGACCACCGTCTCCGGCGCTCTCATCGTCGCCCAAAGCAAAAAAGCTGTATACGTCTTGCCTCTTCGTATCCTCCTCGCTTTCCTCCTCATAGCCTTCAGGTAAGAAGCCGCCGGCCATATCTTCGCCTCGCCCATTGGCCTCTGCCGTTGCCTTGTGCGCGTGCAAACTCGTATTGCGCCCAAACAAGGAGATGTTGTCATCCACCTCGCCATACTCCTCACGAATCCTCTCTCTAATCCGCAGTCCCATCATGAGCCTGCGCCACTGACCGAGGGCCGCTTTGCGGCGCTTCTCATCTTCCTTCCTCGCCCGCTCTGCTTCGTCTTTTTCGAGCTCCTCCATGACCCGATCGTGGTGCTCGGCTGCGACGACGACGCCTTGAATGACCGGTACAGCCATCCGGTGCCCAAACTCAAAGTCCACTACGGCCTCGGCGAAGTCGATCTGCAGTCGCTTGCAAACTCGCATCGCCCCCTTGCGAGGCACGTGTACCGCGCCCTGGGGGCACATGTGCTCGGCGAACAGGTCGATATTTCTGGTCCAGCCAGGATCAGTGAGCCATGTCAGTGTCTTTGCAACTTTGACTCTTAAGGGCACATACCCGTATTCATTTTTGGGAATAACGCCGTTTTGGATGGGCGGGGGGATGATCCAGTCTGTCTGTTCGATGCTGAAAAGGCCCTGCAGTACCTTTTCTCCCGTCGCTGCCTCGACCTCGAGAATTTCCCTGCGTCGGTTCAGTGTAGCCGCGCGATAGGGCACCCGCTTCAAGGGCCGCTCGCCGGGCAACGGTGCTCTACCTTGCTTGTGCCATGTCTCGGCGCTCTTCACATTCACAACATCTGCGCGGAGGTAAACATTGACCTCGTCCAACTTGCCTCCTTTGCCCTTGCTCCTGAAAACTTTGACGGGAGCTGCGCCGGGCTTGAGTACTTCTTCCCGCCTCAGATGCCTCTCGAGTACAAATTCCTGAGATTGCTTGTAGTACTGGAGCGTTTCCTCACCTTCCTTGGCCTCCTTTGCTTGGGCCTGGGCCGGCATCAGATCCGTCAGATCTTCCTCGCGATCCGTGCTCGTCCGGGGATGATTCCTATCGCCACGCCTATACATGGACATGACCGACGTGAACCAATCGGATGAATGTTGGTCCTGTGCTTTCTCCTTCCGGCTACGAGCTTGTGTCTTCTCAGGCGGTAGCCTTACTCCCTTCGTTCGCCCAGGCAGCATCCGCTTCCTGAGATACCGTACCGTGAGATCCTTCGCCGTTCCGTCCTCGGAGTATCCGACAATATAGGCCATAACCTGACGTGCTTTATCCGCCTTGAAACCTCGGGGTTCAAACGATTCCACAAGCTCTCGGTTAGTTGCAATTGTGCCTTTCACTATAGGATCGACAGGTATATACTTGTTGGAGACAGGTGACAGGATCTCGGTCCAGTAGTGGGGATACTCGAGGTCCTCGTCAATTTTCACCGCAAGTTGCGCCGTCTTCTTAGACGTCAAGCCCACGTCTGCCACAGACTCCTCGCCTGAGTCGGTATAGTCAAGTCGCAAGTCGTCGCGATTGGTATTCTCAGCAGCTTGTGTGAGAGCCGAATATCGAGAGCGTGGTCCAGTTCCAGCTCCTCGACCTAGAGTTTTTGAGGAATTATTTCGAGCCGAGCGGTTTCCCACCTGATTATCCCTTGAATGATACTTCTCAGGGTCATCTGACTTTTTGGCTTCGGCATCCTCCAATTTGCTCCATCCAAAACCCAGGCACGGCAAATTAGCTACCATGCGTGCCTCGAGACCCAATCCCCGAAGCAGTGATGTGAAGAGTTGCGCCCCGATATCGCGGCTGCCCTGACAGGTTTGGGCACATATTCGAAAGGCTTCCGGGTTTTCTACCCTTTCACCGAATCGAAACACGTCCACGGATCGGGCCTCGTAGGCCTTAGTAAGCCTGTCCAACCGCTCCAGTGCCATATATCCGTGTTTTCTCAGTCCAGGGACTGTCACACAAAAGCGCTGTTTCCACCAATGCAGCAGTGACTGCATTAGGCGGAAGAGCGGGTCTCCATGGCTCACGTCGATGGCACCCTCTTCGAGTTTCCTCGCTGCCGCGCCCCAATCGCGTGGAACGTGCTTGGTTGATGGGGAATCTTTCGGCTCGCATTTTCTGTCAGGTTTGCCTTTAAACCTACCTCTACCCTTTCTAATATTCTTGTCGTGCGGCTCCGACAACGCACACGGGCTGATCAGACCAGAGTTGCGCCTCCAGCGTTCGATATCATCCCATATTCTAGGAGGGACATGCGACATCATGATGGCTTGAGTTTCGGGATCACAGAGCCACGAGTTCCGCACCGCGTTGTGCCATAGCAATAGCATGACATGGACACAGTGTGTTGCGTGGCGCACCATCTTCTCTCTCTTCGTCGGGCCCTTTTTGCCTCCAAAAGCATTCGTGAGTGAGAGGCGTGTTTCTTTATTCAGTGTCAATTCGAGATCACCGGTGACAAGAGGAGCCTCCTCCGAGTGACAGCTTGGAGCAGCGACGTCCTCGAATTCGATGTCGTCATCGTCATCTCCGGAGTTAGATGATTTCTGCTGCTTCGTATTCGGCAGATTCTCGAAGTCTTCGTCCGAAAATGTCAGAGAGCTCTGACTTTCGCCTAGCTCCAGTCCCTGTGTCGTAATATCAGGTCTATGGGAAGAAGGGGGAGTAACGGTGGCATCCAGATCGTCGAACAGTGTTGCTTTCCGCTTGGTCGAATTTGGGTCAGGCCTGAGTACCTTTGTCTTGAGAGTGGCTCTGCTATCGGATTTTGATGGGCTGCGTCTGCGCTTATGTCTCATGGGAGGAGACATGACGTGGCGACACGAGAACACGATGGCAAGTTGTAGGAGGCAGCGCGGACGAGGTTCAAGTAGCGACACGAAACCACGTGATTGTTTCCCAGCCAGTCATGTTCAACTTGGTGGTTTGGCAGCTACCCTATACTAATACTCGTGACGGGCTTTGAACCGAGAGCTTAACTACAACGAATCAGTCATTAACTAGTGGCATAACTTCCTGCGTCAATCATTACTCCACGTAAAGTATCGAAGCATCGAACCCCGCGACACATTGATTGTCATAACGCCTCTTCCGACAGCCTGCTAGATATATATAGTTCAGCAAAGCCTTCCACCCCGCACAACACGAATGACGAAAGAGTACTAGGGGTCTATCAAGCCCGGAGGAGGCCCAACACCTCGGAGCAAAACGATGGTGTTGCCGTTCTTTAAAGCGGTGCCCAGCTTCTCACCAAAGTCCAGCAAGCGGCCGCCTTCGACATGAAAAACGCGCAGCTTATCATCCTCGCCCAACCCTCTGTTGTTGACGTTTTGAATCTTGAGGCTCCGCGCGGCTTCGTCCAACATCTTGCCCACCACCCAGTCCTCAGAGTAAAAAAAATCCCCTTTGAGGGGCTGCGTCTGGCCAGGCGCCGCTTCGGCTTCCACGAAGAGATAAATGCGCTTCATATCCGGTATGTCGCTGCGACCTGTAGCCATCTTCTTGAGCTTCGAAATAGACAGGATTTGCGCCGCCGCCGGATTGGGCTTGGGCTTGGGCCTGGTTATGGCGCGGAAGGCAGAATCGGGGCTTTGAAGCTTTTCGAGTTTTCTGGCAGCCCCCCAAGCGCGAAGCCTCTCGAGCGCCGACTTTGCCTTCTCGGAGACGATGTAGCTCGCTGACTGTGGCTGAAGCGCCGTCATAGTCTTGCAGTCATGATCCTCCTGCATCCGATGCTTCAGACAGTAGTCCTGGCTGCATACCTTGCAGTGAATGCTGGGCACGAGCGAAGTGCCAATATCCGTCTTGCAGTCCGGTGATGCGCAAGGTTTCCTTTTCTCGCTATCTTCTCGTAAAAACTTGCCTTGGCCGATAGAAGGTCTTGATAGTTCAGCAAGCTTGCTGCGCTGCGCCCAGGCTCCAGCATGTGTACATCGATGGGCTCCCTCGGACCTGTGATCAAGACAGAATGTCCTGTGGCATGACTGGCATAGAAATGGAAGAAAGTCGAGTCGGTTGCAGCTTTCGTCCTGGCAATGTATGCCAACTAGTGAGGTGTCAGCCCCATCCTGGATTTGGGCAGAGTTGTCTTTTTGAGCGTCTTGGTTCGCGTATGCCATGATGTAAAAATGTATGCAGCTCTCTAGGTTTAAAAGAAAATTAAAAGACCATGTGCTTGAACAAGCAATCCATGGGAACAGAAGAGTAGGCGCTTATCATATTGTATTCCTGGCTGATCTTCTCGAAGCAAGGCAGCAGAGACTACGAGTCACAGACTCACGATGGCGCAGCAACGTTTCGCCGCTTCACGTGACAAGCCGGTAAAGTATTAATAACCAACAGCTACAGTTTGCGCCAGTGGGGTATTTCGATAAGGTTCGATCTACTACGAAGCGACCTTTTTTTTTTTGGAATTTTTAACTAAGGTGGCAGGCACTAGCCCAGTAACCATTGGGTTATAGGCTGTAACGTGGCTGCATAGCGAGCTAGCCAGTGACAAGGGTACCCAAGTTTCGGCCCAACCCACAAAGAGGCCCATAGAATCGCGTCGCGTTTCGCAGCAAGAACATATTTTCATCCCCACACCTCTAGGTGACCGAAGCGATCCGATGGTCATTTTTACAGGCACGAATCTTCAAAGGCAGCGGTTTCCGGACGACTTACCAGCCTCGGCTTACGACTATAGCCCGACAGGATGGTCGAATAGCTTACTCGCCATGAAATGGCTGAAGCACGTGTTTCTCCCCCAAGACGGCACCACCGGTGGCCTCCCCGTGGAGGATCTTGATCCTGGACGGCGCTTCGTCCCACACCACTCTCGATTTCATGCACACAGCCTGGAGACACCGCGCTTTCCCTCTCTTCCTACCATCATATTCGTCGCACATCACACAACCACCCGACACCGGCGTTTTTGGCTCTCTCAAGGAACATAATCACCAGCAACTGGCCGGTTTCGCTGACTTTAATTGCACTGCGCCTCATTTAAAACAACCCTTCATCCACGAATACAAGATAGCTGCGGCCAAGGCCTTTTCAAAAGAGAACATTCATGCCGGATTCCGGGCAGTGGGCATCTACCCGACTTGAATGGAAAAGCCATTCGCTTGTGTGATAAGACCGGCCAACTAGGCGCATCCAAGTACTCCAAAGAGGCAGACGCCCGACAAGAGAAGCGACTGGTGGACTTCCCTAGACGGTAAAGAGGTCAGGGCACAAGCAGATCTCGTTCCAAGGCCGTCATCTAGCGTTGATTGCGGCCCGCGAACATTGACAGCCCATGCTGGGCACGCTCTTGTTGATAAGAATGGCTCTCTGTGCGCGTCAGGTGGTGGATGTGACCGTTTTATCTTCACGGGATGCACAGAAGGATGTCGGCAAGGCGATGTGTCAGACGCAGTTGAATTGGTCTTGATTAAACTTAAAATTTGGATTTGTTATTCTATTTTGAAGTTGCGATTATTATTATTATTATTATTATTATTATTAATTATACGCTAGTGGCCCG
>KB853261.1:0-13060 GCA_000372705.1 Cerataphis brasiliensis yeast-like symbiont
CTGTAATAGGGGGGCCAGATGACTTTTTCTGGTCCGGATAGTAAGTTCCCAACCTTCGTACTTCGTGCATACACACGCAAGGTCCGCCCGCGCTACCGGACCCGGTATAAGGCATCCTGAATTCAAGCAAGAATCAGCCGCAAATCTGCGGCGTGTTATTTTACAGCCATGTATTGAGCTAGGGAACAAAGCTGTTTGTATGGTTTTGCCCTTAAGAAATGATTCCCCATTATCACCACGCTGCACTGGACGGGAACTTGCACATTGGCGATAATTACCAGGCCGCTGGTGACAAATACTACACAGCTATAAGGTTTTTGGGGGGGGGGCTTTACCTTAATAAGTAGCGAGCACTAATAGTCCAGCGCCCTGAGGCATGCCACGCAGTGGGGCCGGGTTGACAGTGTTGTGACGCCTTCCTCGTCCCATCCGCTGTATCCGGCCTACGCTCAGCACATACGATGTTGAATCGAGTGCGCCTCGCGCCCCAGACCCCTCCCCCCCCCATGTTCCTGGCTAGCCGGGAGACCCAGCGATCATCCCTAGGGGGGATCTGTCTGCAGTTAGATTGCGGACACGTGCACATCTACCCTTGCTTGGCTACCCTGGAGGCGTACCGACTCTTCACGAGGGGATATTGCCGAACAACCCCGTCGCCGTCGCAAACTCTGCGAATAGCTTCAATCCCTTCGGACTCGGGAACTCTTCCAACTTATCCGGCGGTCTTCGTGGCCGTCCCGAGTCTCTCCACTTTGCCAATGCCTTGCGGCAGTCGACAAAAAGTCCAGGGGACTTCTCGCGCCAGCACGGTCAGCGTAGCTCGGCGTCGGGGTGGTTGAACCGTTCGTAGTAGTCGGCGAAGTCGCCGTGCCAGGACGCGCTTACAGTCGGGCCAGAATCCTCCTGGGAAGATTCAGCTCTGGCGGTCTTTTCCGTTGCATGCCCAGCCCCAGTTGCTTGTATCTTGAACTAACTGCTAGTTTTTTCTTTTTCGAACTTTGAAGGTGGGAGGCACTGGCTGGCTCAGAGCCCTCAGGCATGCCACTAGTGGGGCCGGGCTGACGGTGTTATGACGCCTTCTTCGTCCCATCCGTGGTATCCGGCCTATGCTTAGCCCATACAATGTTGAATGGAGTGCGCCTCACGTCCAGATTTCCTCACCTTCTTCCTTGTCGCCTAGGCGAAACCAGCCATCAACTCACGAGGGTGATTCGTGTATGCAGTTCCGGCCACCGCGCGGCCCGAACTCTTGCCCTTGCAAGAACCACCTGCCTGCGGCCATGTCCGCATCTACCCTTGCCCGGCTAAACTAACTCTACTTGTTGAACTAATTGTAGTTAACCGAAAGGAATGGGTTACTCGCCCAAAAAATTGCGCTAACCGTTTATAACACCAACAGCTTCCTCTCAATTTCGCATCGCTATTTATTACGTCAGAGCAGCATGACATGACATTGCGTCATGTATTTGAGAAGCGCAACCGACTGGGAATGCAACATAGAGTGGCCGAATATTAACTAGAGTCCACCAACTTAAATGTAACGGTCTAGGCCCGTGAAGGCCTCGGTCTACACTGTAGCCTCAACAGCCTCCGAAAGGTCAGGCGAGTGTTACAACTCGCCACTGGACCTCAGCTAAGCTAATAAACAGATGTTAAATCCATAGTGCCTCGCCCCCAGAGCTCCCCCATTACCACCGCCGTGTCCAGCTGGTCCAGCCAGCGTTCTCCCATCCGCGGAGAACCATCTAATAATGTCACCAACCTTGCAAAGGTAATAGACATGGCCTTAGGCGCTGGTTAGGCAAACCTCGCAAAAGTGCAAGCTAGTCAAACCTTGCAAAGCATGGAAACCCGTGGAAAGGATAGAAAGGAGTGGAAGTCATGGAACCGGAATCCTGTTTACCCATGCCGAGCCCAGACTTGCTGGGCTTTTAATATCCAGTTTCCTGCTTCCTGGCTCCATGAGTTACGCCCTATGTTAAGTCGTATAGTTACCTTCTGCCTGTCGTAGCAATTCCATCAACGACTCCCACCGCCAGTCCTGTGCTCTATCCACCCTGCTCTGCGAAACGTTTGACCAGCCTGCCGCCTGCTACTGTGACCGCTCAGTCCGACAATACCCGGGAAGAGAGACCCGTACCATGGAGGGTGTGGATGGTAATTCCGGCCGGATAGTGGTGATTTAGGGGGTTTGCTTAACGGGAGTTGCCAAATCTGCGCCTCTGTGCAGCGCTCCGGGCGCGTGGTGGCCGGAGCTGCAGAGGGTTCTCCGCGGATGGGAGAACGCTTGCTGGAATAGCTGGACACGTTTTTTTTTGAACTGCGAAGGTGGGAGTCACTGGCCCAGCGCCCTGAAGCATGCCACTGGTGGGACCGGGCTGACAGTGTTATGACGCCTTCCTCGTCCCATCCACGGTATCCGGCCTACGCATGGCACATACAATGTTGGATCGAGTGAGCCTTACGCCCAGATTTCCCCCCCTATCCCCTGGCTTGCTGGGAAAACCAGCGATTCCCCGATGGGAATAATTCTGTTCAGTTCCAGCCACCACGCGCCGGGACCTCTTGCCTCCTGCAAGAACCTGCCTGATGTTATTGTCCTTGCTGTACAGTTCAAAGTCTGCCGAGCTGTGAGTTTCATCCCCATCTAGGAGGAGGGAGACGATACATGCCCGACGTACGCGGCTTGGTATGTTTTTCATAATGCCAAACCCATTCCAAGTCTTTTCCCTCGTTCATCATTGTTGCCGGCAAATATTACCTCTCGAGCCGGCATAGGTATAGCCCTTTACCACAAAACTGGGTGATCGCCACGTCTGATAATGGCTGGACTACAAACTAAATTGTCTCGCCCAAGGAAAAAATGTCCTGGATAACTGTAGCCCATTCAAGATTGCCAGACTGAGCTAGTTTGGCGTCTGAACGTCAGTCTGCAGAAGTCAGTATCACCGAAGTTGTATATATCAGACTCTACGACGCCTGATTTTGCAACCCTGCTCTGCACGAGAGCAAGCCAGCCATGATTCAAGATCGAATATGCACATTGAGCTCTCTTTTAGTCCTACTTGTGGAAAAAATGCTTCTTTAGTTGTGGTTGTCGTCTAACAAGGTGGAGGCCGCGCGCTTTCCAACTTGTCGCGCGTTGCGTTCCGTAAGGAGTCGATTTGTCACAACTTCTACTTCACGAAGCCCGGGGGACACTAAACGCCACTCCAGGTGCAAGACGTCTTGAACAATCACTGATTCTTCTAATTCTGTCAAATTCCGCGCGCTCAACCGGCCCAGACAGCCGGCGCTCATCGGGCTTCACAGACCCCATGAAGGCCATCCAGTCCGGGATGTCCTTGCTGAACACCGGGGTGGTGGCCAAGGCGCTATAGTTTGACCAACTGGTCAATGAGCGGGAAGTCCCGCCCGTTGACGCGGCAAATCCGCGCGACATCCGTGAACCGAGTACAGGCCACCGCCTGGCGAGCACCTGAATCGGTGCGGCCCGGAGTGTCCGGTGTCTTCTGGCTCGAAGATGTGTATGCCGTACAACTGAGGGCACCTGAAAATCTCCTGCTTGAGGTTTGGCCCCCCTCCCACGAGCCTTGCCCAGCTGTCAACGAGCAAGGCCGCCACGCATGCCCTCGCGAAACACACTCACCACCTTTGGTGAGTTGCTTGATCGCAGCGCTTCGGTGACGATGCGATTATGTCCGCGAAAGCCGCGTCAGGATCGTCACGCGAGGCCTCCTTCAGTTCCCCAGCGCGAGCGTCCGTAACTCCGTATGTGTCGCCAGGCATTGGTTTTTATTGGCTTTGGAGCGCCAGTTTTCTTGAGGAGCGAGAAGACGATCTAAACAGCGATTGCAGCTGCTCCATCGCAAAATCTGCTTTGGTCCTGAACCAAGAGAGGCAGACTTAATGATAATCTCGAGGTCGTTGGGCTCCGGTGCAGGAATGTGCCGGGCAGTGTTCACATGAAAAATATCGTTGAGCGACATGGTAGGTGCGGAGGTGGGCCTGATTGCACGGAAGTACAGGGGCGAATTGAGCGAAAGAAGCCCAAGTTTCTTTCGTAGGTGTAGTCTTGTGTAGAAAAAGCCGACGTCTCGAAGGCGACGCTGACATGTTGTACGGCCGACTGAACAGGTCTTTGCAGCAGTCCAAGTAGTAGGATTTTGATCATTTCTCAGAGCTTGGAGAGCGGGAACCAAATGATGATTTTTGCCAGTATTTCCATTTTTGGTGAAAAAAGCACGTTGCAAGATGGATGGTTGTGTGGGCGTGATTGGGTGGCCCGCTCGCTTATGATATAATACGTTGGTTCGGATCAAAGAGTCCTGAAGAACAGAAATGGAAGGCTTCGAGCGTTCAATCCCACTCTCAAGATGAATGACGAAACAAGAGTGAATATTTGTCCGATTCTAGTCCCGAGGCCACACGGGTGTCTATGGCAGCAGGGTGGAGCGGACTGGTTGTCTAGACCTTGGATTTTTCTCCCACGTCGAACGAAAAGTATGAAGTTGACACGCTTGCTCATGGGAAGCAGCAAGGTGTAGGCAATTTGTGGGTTGGCCGAAGCCCAGGAGGGAGGCATCCATCGCGAACCTCGATACTCAGTTCTGCCCTTTTTTGAGCAGTTGGAGCCACACTTGCAGCTCCAGCAGTAAAAATTGGTCACATTATGACACAACTGTGGTTGAGATTTTCCACCGCCGCAGAGTAGAACGAGTGAAGGCGATTTCTTGGTGCTCGAGTCCCTGACGTGTGAAGAAGAAAAATATTGGTGGGGATCATCGAAGGAAAATCTTGCACTTCCACCAGCTGCCAATCCACAGTCACGTGCTCACCGCTATGTTAGCTCTTGCTTGTCTCCTCGATTTGTTTCTCCCCTCTGCTATACACACATTCGCGCACGATTAATCAACCGATGGCGAATCGCCAACTCGCTGTCGGTCATATTTGCGTGCCAGAAAGACAGTCACCCGTACCAAGTTCCCTGCGGCCGGACTCTATGCTCTGTGTCTCGCCACAGCGGTAGTGGTTTCTACATGCTACTGCATCTCGTCTATCAGCCAGCCGAGCCCCGACTCGACATCACCCTTGCTCAGCACTTGAAGTTTGCACGTGAGGACATGGCTTAACCCCAACTCAGCAGTCCATCTGTGAATTTATTTCCGTCGAGGATAGCCAAACGCCACCGCAAGGCTCGCACGTTCTGCGGCCTGACGCCGCTGGATCTCGTCAAGTAAGCAAGTCAATGCAGCAAAGGACGAGCCGCGGCGTCAACTGCTCCCCCACCGGGCTCTTGAATCTGT
Source organism: Cerataphis brasiliensis yeast-like symbiont (assembly GCA_000372705.1). Classification (NCBI taxonomy): domain Eukaryota; kingdom Fungi; phylum Ascomycota; species Cerataphis brasiliensis yeast-like symbiont. The sequence continues at coordinate 5,307 of KB853261.1, forward strand.
CATGTCTTTGTCGCTACTAGCCACTCTTTTTGCGAGCAAGGTCTCATTTTATTTCTACGTAATCTGCATCTTTCATCATTGCTACTTGACTCTACTTGGTCAGTGATTCTATCAGTAATCCTACGTGATCATCCTGTCCCTTATATACCCTCACTACTCACCCGCAGATATTTTTAGCAGTCGTGATATAGTTCGCCTTAACTAGCCTCTCGGATTTGAACGCCAATATATAGCCCGATTTCTCTGTATTTTGCATTCTCAAAGCCTTCTCGTGCGTCGCATGCGTCACTTTCATACTCTAGCAACATATCCATGACGGCATATCGAATATCCGCACAAATTTAGCAGCCAACCATATCCATGTAGAAGTCTTTCGCCGAGGAGTGCATACTCATAGCGAGCATCGTCTTGTCCCTTGTACTGCTGTTCGCAGGTCTTATTCTCGGTAATATCACATCGAATCAGCGCGCCCTCTTCTTCTCCTCTTCCGCATAAAAGCATGAGTCCTCGCCCTGATGGAGCTTTCGCGCGACGCCGGCTAGACGATTTTTTCTCCTTGAAAATTCACAATCTAATTTTCGAACTCTGGAAATAATGATGCTCAACCCACCCCTTTTCGAACCTAAGAGAAGCTGGTCACGGCGACGGAGGCGCACATACAATACTGGCTTTTAAGGGAATATTAAAATAATTTGGCACTGCGCCCTGATTATAATCTCGAGCCGACATCACTTGACACTCCGCCTATTTAAAAGACTACTTTTTCCAGGATATCACTACTTCATGTATGCAATACTTTCGATGATAGGCTGCGGCTTAAGGGGTAACAATTGTCCAACACTCCGTGGCAAATTCGGTTAGGGCTGCCTTGTACGAAGGCGATCTATTCAAGTGCTATGTGGAGTCTTGATGTGAGTTGATGGAGTCATAAGATGCTAGAAGCATTAATAGATATAGACAGTAAGAGCGAAATGAAAACATATATCCCACGGGCTGGCAGAACAGGATTCACACTGGCATGCTGCTTTATACAGTGACGAAGTATCTTGTCCTTTCAGGGTTTCTTTTTTAAGGCTTTTGCTTCCTCAAATCTCTCGCTGCTTGTTTCAGGTTGAAGTTGCATTCTTCGTAGGCTCGTCCGGCGCCAAATCCGACACCAACAAATGCGGGCCACGTTCTTCGCTTGAAAATGAGAACAGAAAATATGACACCGAATCCAAGACCGAGGGTCGATTTGACTAGTAAATTGGAGAGGCAGCGGTCCCACTGAAAAAACGCACTTGTCAGCGATAGAAAAGCCCTCGGGAACGGCGGCGTCACCTTTTCATTCAGTAGTGCTTCGCTCAAGGGCCGCGAAATAGCGCTCGGAGGGGGCGGGACGGCGGACTCAGACATGATTTGCAGCTTCTATATTCGTAAATTCAGTTTCTGCTGAGAATAGGCTGTTATTCAGACTGAAGATTGCGGTAGACCTACTAAAGCGAAAAGTCAAGCGTCGACGCACTGATGAAAGGTGATGTCAAGCTTCATGAGAACGTGCGGCCAATTGCGATGAGCGGATATAAGGCGGTGAGATTTCTTAGGACTAGCGTGGTGGCAGAATCTTCGAATTTTTAATGTGACACAACTGATGCGATGCCAAAGTTGCGCTGTGATAAGGGCTCAGAGCCATCTTTCAGCGGAAGATACCATGGCTAAAACGACGCAAGATAAACCTGATCTCGTCGAAGCCGTCATAGGTCTCGATCAAGCCAGTCGCAGCGCAAATGGCGAGGATTTGCACTTGCTCTGGCGCTGTCTAGTTGCAACCTCCGATGGCCACTACCATGCCGCTGAGGAGAGCATCTTGAGATGGCTACTCAAATCTATGAACGCGTCATCCGCGACCGCTGAGATGGTCCGCCGTTTCCCATTATCTTGGTCCATCTTGGATTGCATTTTCAAGCGAATTCCTCTTTTCCCCCTTGCCAAGTCACTGGCTGACAGGAAGTTTCTCGTTGTCCTGCGACAAACATTGGAAGCCATTTCCAGACCTATCCCACGGGCTTATTCTCCTAGTGCATCGAAGCGAAAGAGGTACCCAACCATCGGAGATGACTTAGAAGAGTTGAAAACTCACAATGGATGCCTAAACACTGCATACGAAGTGTTCAAGACGCTGTCGTCACTTTTGACCCGCTTGGGGAGTCTTGATGAGACGCGGTCTCGGGACCTGACAGGGGCCCAACATATCAGGTCTCTGTTCTGCACATCAGCAGCCGATGCGGCTAGGATCGTGGTGCCAGCCCTGACTGCGTGCAGTGTATTGATGAGTGGTTCCGACGACAACGTGAAAACTTCAGAATCCTGGATAGCAACCATTGCAGCCATCTGGGACATTCATCTTCAGGGGCATGACGACATGTTGGAAGTGGCCACTCACCTCTTTGTACCGTCCGCAACCATACTAGGGAGGCTCGGCAGCTTCCGGTCAGACTTCGCCGTCGAGACATCTGGATCATTGAGGAATCGATGGAGTGAGGATCTTCAGGTTTTCATGCACCAAAATTTCATACTTCCGGCTAAAGCGGCTTTCACCAGCCATAGAAATTTCGAGCCGTTTCAGCGAGCACTAGAGATATCCAAGTCTATCATTCAGCTCTCTGCCCCCGCCTTGTTTTTACTCGCGTCAAGAATATCTTTTTCCGGGAGTAAACTACGCAAAAATGATGCGGAATGTCTCAACGCGATATTCGGTGCGATCGAAGGGATTGTGAGGGAGCGGCCGGACCGAAACTCCATCATGCAAAGCATCATCGAACAATCTGCAGGACGATCTACGGCTATTGATGTGGAGCTTCTCAGACGCGTGTGCCGTGACTATGCTTTACAGATGGAAACTGACTGGACTTTGGTTTCTTCGTTGGCCGCCTGTGACCCTGATATCTTCCAGCTGAATGAAAATGGAAAGAAATTACAATCTGAGATTTGTGACAGGATATCAAAGCGTGAGGCTGGAATAGACTATGATAAAGCGATATCTAAGATAATCAGAGCCATTCTAGATGGATGCCGAACTCGTCGTGCGTTGCCAAGTTTCTTACGGCTATGGTTTCAACAGATGTGTGAGGAGGAACGGCGACAAAGAGGCAAACAATCGCCTTGGTTTCAGGTGGACTGCCTCGCAAGCTCAACAGAATCGTTCGAATACTTTCTCGAAATAGAACTATCACCATCTCAGCTCGTCGACGTCATCTCTTGGGTTGAGACGCAAAGCCCGGAGCGCCAGCCGCAAGCCATCTGCGTTTTTTCTGACACCATTGCGCAAGCACTTCATAGTGAATCATTTATTGATGCCATAGGACGAAGACTTTTCGATCTTATTGCTCTTGTGGACAATTCTTCCGAAATTACAGCCCTTAAGTGGAGAGTGATCTCTTGTACCTTAGCTTGGTCAGCTCCGGACGAAAGAGTTGAGCTCTGGAACTCAGTCAAGGGTCGATTTTCGAAGGTCATGAAGCAGTCCCCTATTATTTCGAGCAAGACTTTTGAAGCATTCAAGTGCTGCTTCCGTGCATGGGATTTGCTGAGCCTCGACAAGACCGCAGGAGATGAGCTCGCATGCTTGATCGACAAGTTTTCTACACGGCTAGCCAAGGAGGACCTAGGCCCGCTCTTACTTCGTGGAGACAAAGCTTCATTCACGGAAAGAGGTTTGAAGTCGGAACTACGAAAGGAATCCGCTCTTTGGCAGTACCTAGCTTGGTACCTGTATGGCTCCAGCCGATTTGTTAAGTTGTATTTCGATTGGAAAAGTGAACTCCCAGACATTCTAACGACTACACTATTTGAACAAGGTATTGACACCGAAAGCCTCGAGTTGCTTTGGCATGCCTTACTGCACAATGAAATAAACTTGAACGCCAATCGATTGACTAAACATCTCATCTCGCGGCTTGTCGATCTCCTGAATAGCTCAAATGATACTGGTTGGCTAGGGCAGCAAAGCTTGCTTTGGATCAAAATTTTGACAATGACTCCAATAGAAGCATTTGATCGTGGACAACGCGAAAAAGTTATGTATATCCTTAAAATACAGCGAGCAGACATGGTCAAGTCTCCAAAGCAGATTTCTCTTCAGGACTGGAAATATCTTTTGAGCCTGGCGACAAAGATGATGGGACGGCCCACGTTCTATGCCGAAATGAGTTTTACGGATCTTGTCGAGACTGCCGCAGGATTGTCCAATATGTCCGACGAACCCTTGCCCAGTGATGAGGATTTGCTCGAACTGATCCAGCGATTCTCGGTGTTGGCTTCGAGAACTATCAAGCAAATGGCCTGTCACATAGAAGAACGCAGCATCGAGTACTTCCGCGGAGCGTTGAAGTTTGTATCGGATTGTAATGAAAAAAGGGACTTTCAAACCAATATCAGCGCAAACAGAACAGCATTGTCGTTAACATTATTGAAGACTTTAATTATGGAACTGGCACGCTCACCTAATTGTCAGGGCCACCAACAACTGGCCTCTTTGGCAGTGGACTCAAATACAGCCCTGGCGAGCTGCATAGCCGACATCATGACTAAATTCATGTCTGACATGAAGCTGCTGTCGTCCCCCAGCACTGCCACAAGCATTAGCCTGTTCGCAGCCGTTGACGCAGCTTGCGCCACAGGCGATATAATCAAGCGGCTTGACATCAAACCCTCAACTGCACAGAAGCTCGAAGAGCGAAGCAGAAAGCTGATGCAACAGGGCGATGTTAGAGGCTGGACAATACAAGTCTTTCTATGTACGCATCTCGCCAAAGCATTCAGTATACCCCCATCAACCTGTTTCAATAGTCTCGAGGTCTTACCGGTCAGGCTTCGCGAACCACTCTCAAAGCAGTTGATTGAAGCTACGGCAGGGAGCTTGAACAGCAACGACGACAAATTCCGTTATTTAGAGAAACTTGTTGCCAAGCTGCGCAACGGGTGCGATACAGATGGCCAACTTCTTGCAATCCATACAATGGTAGCTCAGCTTGTCGGTATGTTATAGCTTTAACTTAATATTCTGTGGACATATCACGGCTAACATTCGGCAGACTCCGTCGACCATCGAGAGAAGATTGATGGTTTCAACTTGGCCACGGCGCACAGCGAGCTGACTCTGATGCTGTTACGGAAGCCATTGCACCCCATTCGTATCAGCCGTCTCGTTCAAGTCCTACTGGAGAAGCGGCCGCAGGCCATGGGTCAATGGAATATCGATGTGACTCTGAGTACAATATGCCGGCTTTGCTCAGCGAACGACGAGCAATCAATTTTGCCTTATTCTTGGCTCTGCAAGCCCGTCGAGGTTATTATAAAAAAGCACAGACTTCGCCTCGAGGGCCACTATCATCTGCTTCTGAGTACCCTGCAGGCACTTCTCAGGAACCTCATTGTCAAGCAAGCTCCCAAAACCGGGCACTCCGAATGCAATCAAGAGTCAGGAGCTTATGTCTACGCCCGGCTCATCAGCATCATCTGCGAACCCACTGCGAGCGGCGTGGCGCGCTCCCAGCTCCACAGTGTCCTTGATTCTGCCACGGATGCGGCCAAGCGCTCCGCTGGACGGCACATGTACCTCGTCATGATGCAGTATGTTAAGCTGCAGCTCGAAGAAAAAGTACCGAGGACTGTGAGAGAGGTGCTGGAGCCAGCGATGAATTCGATATTCGACATCACACCTCCGGAAGGAAGAAAGATACTGAATGACGCCATGGATGGCAGCGGCAGGGCCATCTTGAGGGAGATGTATAAGCGCTATGTCAAGTTTGGCAAATGGAGTGGTGTTTAGAGTTCATAGACGTTTTGTCTGGTCTGGTAGAGGGAAAGGGGCCGAGTATCCTGGTAAGCCCAAAGCGAAGCTGCATAGCCTGACCGACATACCCATAGCCCAGATGATGGAAGCTCAGGTTTAGTCTTTCCTATAAGTGCTTGGATGACCGTGCTTTTTACCGTACGACCTGATCTTGCCGTGCAAATCCATCTGAACAGAAAACCAAACGATCGACACAAGCCAGGCTCCGAGCGTGTCGATGATCCAACTATTGCGAAATGAGCCGCCAAGCATCCCCCACTTCATCAGGTTTCCCAGGTAGTTGACAGTAATGAAGTAGTCGCCGCGTTCCAAGCCACGTATGGCACTTTCAGCTACCTCATCCGGGGTCTGTTTTGGGTCTGACTCCTCAAGAATCTTTGTGATAGCGGGTTTGGTGAGGTTCTCGCGATCGTAGCCGGGCGAAAGAATGGTTCCAGGGTAGACGACGTGGATACCGACTTTTTGCGGGTACAACATGACCTCCTGGGAAAGTGTGTCGGCGAGGCCACGAATGGCCCATTTTGAAGGAGCGTAGGGAGCATAACCTGGAATTGTGTAGAAAGCGACGACGCTAGTAGTCATGATAAGGTGCTTGGACTGTTCGTTGATGGGAGTGCTGGGGGCGAGCCACTCGCGGAGGATGGAGTGAGCCATTTCAGCGATGCCGTAGAAATTCAGGTCCATCTGGCGACGCAGAGAGGCCATGTCCATGTTAACGAAGAGCTCAGGAACTGAGGCGCCGGCAAGGCACCACACAATGTCGGGATTGCGACCGTTGTTCCACTGCCTGGCAGCGGTAATAACGGGACCAGCGTAGGACGGGGCAGAAACGTCAGCGGAAATGAAATGGAAGCGCTGAGTAGTAGGACTCTTGGCCGCGGCCTAGTCGTTGCAGGTGCGTATTTCAGCAAGGTGACTGAAGCTTTGTGTTCAAGACACGAACCTGGACACATTTGAGAGCTTCTTTGAGCTTGACCTCGGTGCGCGATACCAGAATGATGTTTGCGCCGCGAGCTGCGAGCTTCTGCGCCACGGACAGGCCCATGCCTTCGGAAGCGCCGGTAAGGAGAATTGTCTGGTAAGAGGTCAGTCGATGGGCAAGTAATATGATATGGAAAACCGAGAGGTCATGCAGGGTACTGACCTTACCCTCAACGGGCATTTTGTTTCCGCTAAAGAGGCCCATGGTCGAAGCGGCGGCGACTAGGAGGATGGCGAGCAGAAGGCCAGAGGCTGCAGTCAAGGTGGAAGTGTCCATCGATTGGGATCCAGAAAAGCGTCAAGGAGATAGATGAGCCGTAAAAACGGCAAAATCGGCCTAGCGCCGAGCTTTTATACTGCCGGGACGTTCTTTCGTATTAAGATCGTGAGCCGAACCGAAGCAGCGAATAGTCAGGATTTAAAGCTTGAGGCCCGGCAAGTGCCTTAGTCAGCCTATCCCAATCAACGCATCCCTCTTTGTCCTCATGGCCTTCAATTCGTAAAAGCTTTCATCGCTGTTCGGGTGAGAGAACTTTCGGGCGTGTGGCCGGAAAGCAAAGGAGAATGACGAGGTATCCAAGAAGGGTTCAGGGGCGTATATAATAACGAGCCAATGTACGCATGACGGTATAGGAAGGGTTAATACGGCATCACCCAGTAGAGGGGAATAAGTCTCAACCATGACAGTCTGATAGTTACACCTTAATATTGAGAACCCAAACTACTTACTCATTGATTGATTGATATATTTTACGTCGTGCGTCACGTGAAGCCCACGTGTGCCATCCCAAAAGAGCAAACGACCCGGGGGCACGAGCCGACCGCGTCCCCCAAGTTCGACCGGCTGGATGCCGAACAGTTTGAGGAAGGATTCAAGCCTGTTGGGACAGGCCGATCCAGATTCGCAACACCGCCATAGGCGCGCGTATGTTTGTGGCTT
>KB853261.1:32440-44568 GCA_000372705.1 Cerataphis brasiliensis yeast-like symbiont
GCCGTCTCGAGCGCCGGGACTCGCAACAGACCCTGATGTCGCTGCTGCAGCTCGACCCGTCGCCTATGGACACGCCATCGCCGGCGCCGCGCGACAAGGAGCTTCCGCCTCTGCCTGGCGAGGCGGCCGTGGAGGGCAGCGCGAGCATCGTCAAGGGCGTGTCGACGGCGAGCGCGCCAGGGCTGCGCGCCGGCGGCCGCGGCGCCATTTTCTACCGTACGTGCCCGCATGCTTGCGCTGTGCAGTTGCGAGCCGTGCGACCAGAGAACGAGGAGCGCGCGTGTAATGACCGCTCGGGGCAGTGACGCGGACGCAGCGCTACTCAAGCTATGCCGTCTCCGTCTTCACGTCGCTGCATATTGCCAACGTGTCTCTGATTCCGCTTATCATGCGGTCCGTGGCCGGCTCCGAATCGTATCTGCTCATGACGCGCGAGCTCTACCAGACGCCTCTGGCTGAACCGCTACTGGTCGCCCTGCCGGTGCTGGCCCATGTCGGCTCCGGCCTGGCCTTGCGGCTCGTCAGGCGCTGGCAGAACATGACGCGGTACGGCGGAGCGACGCCCGGCATGTATGCTTTGCATCGGCGTATGCAGGGAACCGCCTACGCCGGGTCAGGGCCCGTCCGTTTGTGGCCGCCCCTAAGCTACATCTCCACCTCGGGCTATCTCTTTGCCATTTTCTACTCGGCACACGTCTTGATGAACCGGCTATTGCCTCTGGCCGTCGCCGGTGACAGCTCCGATCTGGGGCTAGCCTATGTCGCTCACGCCTTCGCTCGCCACCCCGGCCTGTCTCTGGCCGCCTACCTGGGCCTGATCGTCCTGGGCTGCGGTCACATGGTCTGGGGCACGGCCAGGTGGCTCGATCTCGCACCCTCGACCCATGCCTTGGCTGGCAGGGAGAATGTCGTGGTGGATAAAAAGACCAGAAAGCGACGCCGGCAATTGTGGATGAGCGTTCATGGTGCAACCTTGGCCGCGGCTGTGGCCTGGGCGGCCGGTGGCCTGGGTGTCGTTGCTCGAGGCGGACTTGCCCAGGGCTGGATGGCCAGAGCCTACGACGATATGCTGGCCGTCGTCCGCTTATGAGGCCTCCCTTCAACTTGGTGCCACTGCGCCAGCCGGATCGGAGGGGTATGGGTGGGGTCTGCCGGTGATCGACGGGGAAGCGCTGACGCGCCCAGACTGACGGCAGCATGCCAAAGAGTCCAAAGTCGAAAGTTGTATCATCACATGATAGACGTTTTTGGTGTCAAAAGAAGGTCAATAGATCTTGCAGGACATAAATTTCCTCGAATTTATCTGGGCGCGGGAGTATCGCCTCAGCCTTCCCGTTCCAAAGAGTCGCACAATAGTGCGGACAGGCGGCAAAGAGGCAATTTGCCTCTGGAGGCGAGTAATGTCGAGCCGGCGCCGGAAGAAAATGTTCAGTCCGACCCGGTCGACGACAGGCCAAGGTCGGATAACGACATTTAATTGTCGTAGGCTACGAAGTACAAAGTTAGCTCTTTCCCCGGTTTGGGGGTCGGCAGATAACCCCAAACTCTTTGGAGCTTGAAGAAAACCGAAGGCAGCGGATGTGGAACTACTCCCCGGGCAGTTTCAACATAATTAGCAATCATTTATTACGTAATTTTTTTTTTCTAGGAGACTACTTCGAAGCCATCACCTTTATGAGAATTTCAATTACCTGAGTTCAAAGTAGTTGTATGTTGGAACGACAGGGTCAACTACGTCGTGTTCAGCGTTGTACACCACATATCTGGGGTTTGGTTTGCAGCAAATCAAACTGAATATGTGTATTGATCTCTCTCTCATAAGAGGGGAAAGGAAGGGTTAGGCCAGTGTTTCGGTATTGGGCCCGTCGGCCATCCTTTGCTGGCGGTTGAAGGTTGCCATGATTGTTACGACCATAGCGCGTGGACCATCATGGCCCCACAAGGATGGCAAATTGGCGGCAAACTTCCCCTCCGAGAGGCGACGCGACTCAGCCACACGATGCACATAAAATAGGGTCGAAACACCAACCCTTTGGTCTTCTTTTCTTTCTTTAGCTTAGTGTCTTAAGTCCATAGTCAATACGACCTTTCAGTACCTGCACACCGTCCGTGTAGGCTGGTGACAATGATTAATGCGCACAAGGACTCTGTGGCGTGTAGCGTCACGTCCTTATGTTGTGTGGTATTCGTATGTACCTCACCCTCCGCCAGGTATTAGTAATCAGACATTATAGATTTCAGGCGAAAATTGCTAAAGAGAAAAAGTGAAAGCTAGGTAAAAGCTTAAGAAATGGTTAGTACTTGTTTCATTAAAACCTTTTCTGACCTCAAGGAGCATTTTTTCTAAGCCTTGCCTGCCTCCCCCCAAACCCATTTCAATACTCGTACTTTCAAAATTTAAGTCTGTTTTTTTTTACAGACTTTCGTACCCGCGATTTGACATCAATAAATTGTGACTAGCGAGATATTATTCAAAGCTTGCTAACTACTCCAGAATCAGCCTAGAATAAGTCGATCGTGTAGACTCATCACGAACTTCAAAATGACCGACTGATATGAGCCCCCTTGACAGCGCAACGATTTTAATGGCGGCCCTCATCCCTATTTCCACGTGCGTTGGATTGCAAGTGCGACACATATCATGGTGTATACTGATGAGCAAACATGTTTAGTGTCTACGTGCAGAACCTGGAGGAGAGAGTGGAATTAAAAACGCTTGTAGAAGCTCTCAAAATTCTCTTTTCCGAGTATGGCGCTGTCGTCGATATTGTGGCCAAGAAGAGGCTCAGAGCTCGGGGTCAGGCCTTCATCGTTTTTGACCGCCCAGAAGATGCCGAAAATGCCATGAGCGATATGCAAGGATTTCAACTGTTTGGCAAGCCAATGAAAACTGCCATGGCTCGAACTAGCAGCGATAAGTCCGTACAAATGAAAGGCACGGACGATGACTTCGCGATGCACAAAAAGCATCGTCAAGAGGAAAAGGGTACGTAATCCTTCACGTTGCCTGATTCCACCTATTGACCAGACAATGTATGCAGACAAGCGTCAAGCTCTCGAAGACGCCGATGGCCAGGAACGACTTCGAGGTCAAACGCGGGGTTCTGAAAAACGCATCGGCCGAGCAACTAAAGCGGCCGGTGTCAAGTCGACCAATGGCATGACCTCCACAGTCATACCGGACGAATATTTACCTCCGAATAAAATTCTGTTCATACAAAACTTTCCGGATGATTATGATGTTGATGCTCTGACGGCGCTGTTTGGTCGATTCGAAGGACTTATAGAAGTGAGGGTGGTACCAACTCGACGAGGGATTGCATTCGTCGAGTACGAAGCAGAGTCTGGTGCTATAGCCGCCAAGGAAAGCATCTCTGACATGACACTGGGGGATAAAGTTATTAAAGTAACATATCAGCGGCAGTAATAACATTCAATGTGGTTGTTGGTGATTATCATACAGACGTCTACAGCGGCGACACATGATAGCACGGCATCTCGACACAGCTAAGATAGGGCAGCTTGCAGGTCAACCGTGGCCACCGAGAGCCGGACACAATTAAAAGCTATGTTAATCATCACTGAGTCGGCTAGGTCGTTCAGAAAATGACATCCTCGTCTTCCTCCGTTAACATGTCTACGACACCAGCGTCATTCACGTCCTTGGCAGGATCTAGGTTGGAAGCAGACGCTTGACGTCTCGACTTCATCTCCGCATCAGCATCAGCGATATTGCGTTGATTTTTATTGGCCACCTATTTTGTCGTCAGAACGTTCATGCATAGTAGCAGACCATATCATTTGGTTACCTTCTTGAGCCGGTAAAACTCCTCACGATCCAGTTCGTCTAGCTCGGAATTTATGTATCGGATCGTGTTCTCAGTACGTGGTATGATAACATGCTCTATGGCGTTGACTGTCGGTCCGTCCAATCAGTTGTGTTATCCAGAGAGACCAAGCTTCAGCATAGGGTGGGAAACCTCTTCGGTTTACCACTTTGATGACTTCATCCAAAATCACGAAAGCAGTTTGTAGACTGGCTAGCTCCACTAGCGCCTCGACGGCACGTGCGTAGGTTTCTCTGCAGCGTTGGACTTGCTGACCTCCCTTTCCTAGTCCAGTCAATCCAAAGTCGTTGTTGCCGTCGGCGATATAACTCTCGAAAGCAGGGAGAAGAACACCGGAAACGTTGTCTTGCTTGGATCGAATTCGAAATCGAGCAGACTTCGCCGACTCTTGGACCTGGTATCCAATGTCTCCGCCCACTGCGTAGGTAACCTCAGCCAGTGAAAACGCGGCCACCTGCATAACTCGGCCCATTTTTCGTTTTGCTTCGTCTATCCGTCGTGTGATTTCTATCGGATGATCATATCAGTCGCGATGTATCATGCGCGACTTTGTGCAGGTGAAATGCAGCAAACCTCGAAAGCGCCTGAGAAGGAAGATCAATATCAACTTGAGCTCTGCCACAATTGTAATATCAGTCTTACTTTGTGAGCGCATCGCTCTTCCGTTTTAGAAGGCTGTGGCCAATTTCTGCACCTTTCAGCTTCGATTTCATGTTGCCCAGGGACTGACGGGTAGGGAAGACAGCCTCGCGATCCTAACCAAATTTTAGTATCCAACGACTCTTTATTGAAGATGAGAAGAGTTTCAAGTACTGTGGATCCAGACATGATTGACTATGTGGCTTTAGGGAATTATAAGCTAATAGCAATGGACTGTAAGTGGGAAGATAAGGCGAGGGCAATGGTGGCTTATGGCGGATGGGCGTCATTGTCAGTGACCTGTTACGATGTTGTCGCTCTTGGGCCCATAAAGAAATTCTAGCCGCGTCATGCGCCACGATGACTAAACCGCCCAGTCAGGACTTATCGTTGAGGATTCCTGCGAGGATTATCCGCGGGCTCCACGGGCTCCGCAACGCTCGGTGCGGCCTACCGTCAGTGACGGTAGTCGTGATCACGGACGGCTACGTCCGCTCAAACGCAGGTTCGGTAATCCTGAAGGAACCCATACGGACGCCCGAAGGATCTGTGCGGACAGCCGCAGGAAGCTATTGGCAATAGCCGCTCTAGAGCAAACGGGAGAGCGCTCTAGAGCAAACGATAGCAGGCCTTAAGGCCGAGGAATCCTGTATATAAATACGCCCTGCGATGCCCCTTAGCCGAGGAAGAATAAGGACGTTCGGAATCATCTCAATGGGCCTACTGAGGGAGGGCCACGAGAATATCCGCTACGTAGAACCCTTTTTCCCGCTCTCTAGCTGTGACTAAAAGCCTCAAAAATAATTATTTTTGAAGAGTTGAACCTCAGCTTCTTTCTTTCTTTCTTTGATATCCTGATATCGTGAGTCGTCGGAATGGCTGAGAATAAAGGGAAGATGCCTGCCGAAGAAGTTATGGCGGAAGACGAGCAGGAAGGAACCCCTCTCAAACAAAACCCCGAAAGAACCTTCACGAAGTTGAAGCAGAGTGGCGCATCATTCATTATTTGATCAAAAGAATGATCATTGAATGATAATGATCATTATCAATCATGTCATTGGGTCCTGACCTAGATAATGATCATTTCATTGAACGACCTGCAATGAAATGACGATAATGAAATGACGAGGTGGGTCTCTGCGATTGGACTGACAGCCTGTCAGCAAAAGGCAAAACTTCTCGGGGAAGAACCTGCAGCGAGATCAAATTTTCCGTCGCGATCTTTCCCGTCATCTTCACGACACTTCAAGGATGGATTCCAGTGATGTTGACGTGTCGTCAGCCATTCGCCTTGTCGTCAGTTGAGCAGATGAGCTCCCCTGCCGATCCTCCCGAAGACACCTTATGTGAAAGTTTGTCCAGTTCGATTGCTTCGCCATCGATGTCATCGATCACTTCGCGCCAGTTAAGTCGCTCCATATCCGGAAACGATTGGGAAGTATTCCCTTGGGATAGGTTCCCCGGCTTGACGATATCTGAGAGACGAGGGCGACCAAAATCTTGGATCTGGCAGCATGGTTATGACCTTCAAGAAATTAAGGACGAAACACGATATCGATGGGTCTGCCACGAATGTGTCAGAAAAAAGGACCCAAGGTAACAGCGCATCTTGCCTCGGCGACTGCCAACATCGAGGCGCACCTCAACAACCAGCATCACACATTTGGCGGTAAAACCCGAGCGAGGCAGCCTAAGAAGAGAACCGTCGTTCAAATGCTTTCGCAACAGGCGGACATTTCGTCGGCCTCAAATGTAAACCTTATAGAAAGTTTGAAGAAGCAGTTCGATAAGGATATCTTCCAACGCAAACTCGTACGGTGGATTGTGGAGACGAAGCAGTCGTTCAGAGTCGCGGAAAGCAGCGCGCTGCGTGACGCCTTTGACTATTTAAACCCAATCGTTAGCGTCACGAATGCCCACCTTTCTGACGACGCAATCAGAAGACGTATTAACGAAGAATACCAATTTTTTCGCGGGCATATTATTCAGGCTCTGCAGCAAAGCCCGAGCGCCATTCATATCGCGTTTGATGGTTAGACCTCTCGTAACAGGCACCCGATATTTGGTATTGTGGCCTTCTTCCTCGATCAAGAGTTCAGACCGCAGAAGATCGTCCTTGGGCTTCCTAATCTGAGAGAATGTCATACTGGGGAGAACGTTGCAGAAAGTGTTCAGGACATCCTAGATTCTTTCGAGCTTGGCAGGGGCAAAGTAGGTTACTTCACACTCGACAACGCGTCGAACAACGACAAGGCCATTGAACACCTAGCAACACACTACCAATGGGAAAATCCAATGACGCGTAGGATCCGGTGCTTCGGGCACGTTGTTCATTTGGTGGCAAAGGCGATGCTCCTTGGCGGAGATCTTGTGGGCGGCGCAGTCGAGGATGAGATCGATGCTGAAGCGTACGACGCATGGTTGAGACATGGCCCCATCGGGAAGCTGCATAACCTCGTTCTGTGGATCAATCGATCCAACCGGGCCACCGAAATGCTGCGAGAGGCCCAGAGACAAGACGATGAAAAAAGCTGGATCGGCTCAGTTGACGTCGTTGTTGACAATAGTACCAGATGGCTGTCGCAGTTTTACATGATGAGCCGTGCCATCCAGTTGCGCCCTTACATCGAGAGTGTCGTCTCAGACGTGCGCCACGAAGCGTCAAAACGAAGAACGAAGGCTGGCAAACTCCAATCTTTGCCGCGATGCCTCGGAGACGATGCATTGCTTATAGAAGACGATTGGAAGACGATTGGCTTCTATCACGATCTCCTTCGACATTTTGAGACTTGTGTTAAGAAGCTTGAAGGAGACGGGAAACTGCGAGTCCGCAAGGGAGGGAAAGAGGCCGCGCACGGTCTCATGCAAGATATCTGTCCCGCCTACGAGTGGTTAATGGGACATTTAGAAGAGGCCAAGGTCCGCGCAGACCAGTTGCCAGAATGTGCTCATCTGAAAACAAATATCAATCTTGCATGGGTCAAGCTGAACAAGTACTACAGCATCATCGATCAGTCGCCTACTTATTACGCGGCTACCGTTCTTCATCCTGCAATCCGTTGGGATTTTCTTCATCGGGTCTATGGAGAACGGCAGGAGTGGGCGGAAAAGGCGAATCAACTGATCAGCGACTTGTGGCAAGAATACAAGCGGCTTCCGGTTCAATTTCGACGTTACGAAAGCGATCCAGTGTCGCCAGTCAAGAGAAATAAGTATTCGCAAGACGATTCGTTCTCCTCATACTTAGACAGCTTCAAGTCTACAACCACGCTGACACGGTTCGACGACGACAGCGAGGACGATGAGCTGGATCGATGGCTGCGTCTCGCTGATCCTGTTGAGAAGGTCTGCGACCCATTTCTGTATTGGTTTAAGAAAAGGTTTGAGCACCCACGACTCACCCGAATGGCCATCGGTATTCTCTCCGTCCCTCCGATGGCAGCAGAATGCGAGCGAGTATTTTCTTCCTGTGGAAACATGGTGTCGGCTAAGCGTTGTCGTTTGCAAGCGGAAACCATTGCTGTGGCTCAGACGGTGAGATCTTGGTTGAAAGCGGGGCTGCTGGACGAGTACATATGATGGCTTGTTGAGAGGGTTGATAGCGCAAGATTTTGACATGGATTGATCGGACAAAAGCAAGCACGCCTAACGGGGATTACCGGCTTGCTGATCATTTCAATCATTATCATTTCATTCCAAGGTACTTCGTACTCAATGATCATTATCATTGTAGTGCTGATTATTCAGCAATCATTTCATTCCATTATCACCCTCATAATGATTGATAATGAAAGTCGCGCCATTCTGAGTTGAAGAAAATTCATCAACAACGCTTGGGAACGCCAACAGGAAACAAACCAAGTGCTGATACAGGTCTTGGACCGATTGACTGATATCAGTGACAAGATGTGGGGACCCTCACGCCCTACCACGCCTCAACGAAGGGCTTCAGCAACGCCTGGCTTTGAAGAGAGGATTCGTCAGTCGTATCCCGGATATCGAAACCCGGAAGAACGAGGGAAATGGACGGACAACCGCTGGGAAACACGCGGAGAATTATCACTCAGGGCAACAGCTCCCGCAGACCCTGTGAGGCCGTCCACTCGATTCCACGCGACTCCCGGCTTCACGGGTACATCACCCCCAGCTTTGACAGCGGCCTTCCAGGAAAGGGACCTTCGCGGCCGAATCAACCTCAGCTGCAACCGTGAAGTCCCTCACGATAATAACCTCGGTCCCCAAACGGAGGACTGGGTCAAGTCCATGTGGCCACAAGCTCGAGGGCCAAAGGACTATAACAACGACGCCACGAGCGTGAAGAATAGGGTGGCCTTCAAACCAGAGTGGAAGCTCCAACGCGCTGATGCTTCCGTGCTCCGCACTCTTGAGTGCTGGCAGACCGCCCTAATCGTGGCCCAAGTCCCGTACGAAGTTTGGCCTGCAAGGGTTTTGTTCGAAATGACTGGTGATTTCCTGGAGGTGCAGCGATGGGCTAACCGAAGGAACCCCAGTTGGCTGCTTTTGCTCGAAGCAATCTTGACGGTCCTGTACGACCATAATGAATTAGCAGGACCGGCGGTAAGCTTCGCAAAACTGCAACCGAAAGCAGGGAAGAATGCCAACGCCTTTCTTGGACCGAGCCCGTGAGAAATTCTTCTCACTTAGCGACGAGGATGCCAACAGCCTGCACACACATGTCACCCTCTCAGACCATCTCCGACAGTATGTGCCGGGTGTTTGGATGGTTATTCCTCCGGCCGAACGCCAGAATCTCCCCGCTGCTCAGCTGCTCAGCCGAGCTGTGATGATTGCCAGAGAAAAAGACCGGGAAAAGACGGCATTCGCGACGCCTGACGGCCTGTTCGAATGGACCGTTATGCCCTTCGGCCTGTGCAACGCTCCTGCAACATTCCAAGCGCTGATCGAAGAAGTGCTTGAGCCTCTACGAGCGTTTACTGGCGGGCTGATCGACGACATCGTGGTTTGGGCTGACTCGCCTCAGCAGCTACACGAGAGGTTACTGCTGCTTCTTGGCCGCTTGGCGGAATACGGTTTGGTGCTCAATATGAAGAAGTCACGCTTCTTCGACCGTTCAGGAGTTTTCCTCGGCTTCCTTGTCTCAAAGAACGGCATTGAGGCAGACCCCAGGAAGGTGGCAGCAGTACGCGATAGAGGGATGCCACTGACGACAACGGATATCCGGGCCTTCGTTCATGCCGCAGGATACCTTCGGTGCCTTATCCCTCACTTCGCTGAGCTCTCTGCTCCCCTCGCAAGCCTTGGGGTTGGCGCTAAGAATCAACCGGTCACCCTGACACCTTGTTACGGGACTGCGCCCTGCACATGCCTTGGAGAAGTACCCCTGGCTAGCTGACGAGCCCTGGATAGCTGACGAGCCCTGGCTAGCTGACGACCTTGCGCCCTGTCAAGCTGGCGACCTGCGCCCTGTCAACTTACGACTTTGGGGCTGGATGGACAGGCATGGTCAGATAGATACAAGCCCTCAAGCTTGAGCCTCCAAGTGTATCTATATAGACAGCAGACATATCTTAGCTTTTAGAGGGTCTCCTTCCTCTCCTCAAGCAGTCAATCATCGATTCGTTTATCCAGCAAACAGTTGTTCCTCGCCCTGTGCGCAGGATCGTTACACACCTGCTGCGATCGCCGCGTTCGAAGCTATTCGGAGCGCACTCACCTCAACGCCAGTGGTGAAGTCCTTTGACTGGCGGTTGCCTGTCGTCATCGAGTCCGACGCCTCGGCCACATGTGTTGGCGCCGCGCTCTTTCAACCGTACCTCCGCACGAATGCAGCGGGCAAAGAGCGCTCCTTCCTCCATCCATGTGGCTACTTCTCAAAGAAGCTCACGCCAACGCAGCAGCGATACTCAGCTCAGGAACGCGAGCTTCTCGGCATCGTGCTGGCTATTCAACACTGGCGGCACTGGGTGGAGGGTGCTGATATCACGGTCGTCACGGACCATGAGTCCCTGCGATATCTCCGCACAAAAACGGCTCAACCTAGCCGTATCGTCCGCTTCCTCGATGTTATCGAGCACTATAACCTGCGGATTGTGTACCGGAGCGGTAAGGCCAACGTTCTCGCCGACTACCTTTCCCGGCCTCCAGCAGAGTCGAAGACTCTGCTTGGCGAAGAGGAAGGAATCGGTGCGGAGCACCGCTCGCTACCTGCGTCTCCCGACGCCGAAGCACCCCCGGATTCCAGCGACGATAACGCAGGGGTTGTGGAAGACATCGCACAGCTAAATAGGACCGACCTACAAGCTATCTTTGAATTCCTAGAAGCTCAGGAGCCTCTGCCTGACCGACTGAAGGCATCGTGGGTCCAGCAGAACTTTCTCTCGCACGACCACCGACTCCACCGCGTCAAGAATGACGGCCCCGAGGCCGTAACCTTATTGCGGGTTCCGGAGTATTCCGCAGTCATAGCTGCGGCAGAGAAAGCACACGTTGCTGCGAGGCATTCTTCTATCGGCCACACCTTACGAGTCCTATCGAAAGGCCTTTGGCACCCGGAAATTGTCCTCGCCGTTCAAGACGCCCTCCGTGCCTGCACCGCCTGCCAACTCATGAGGCCACCTGATCCGACGCTCCCGAACCTCCTGCCGATAGCGCCCCCTCCGCCCTTGACGAGGTGGGCTGTTGGCCATACGAGCTGTGAGAATAGGTGTATTCTCAATGCCGTGGAGTCCGCTACGGGACGGCTGGTGTCCTGGCTGGTGCCCTCAACTTCCTTTGCGGACAACAAAGGAGCATTTGAGGCCATGGAGCATTAATTCGGCCGGCCAAAGGAAATTGTGAGTGATAACGCCGGAGGATTCATGGGTTCTGAAACCCGGACGTTCTTCAGCGGCAAAGGAATCGCGATACGGCCGGTCACGCCCGCCCGCCCCCGAGGCAACGGCAAGGTGGAGCAAGCCAACGGCGTGTTGAAGCAGATAATGAACCATCTCAAGCTCGATAACCCGACGGTATCGTTCGAGGTCCGCCATTCAAAGGCCTTCTATCTGTATAACCGCCTTACTGGGCAATCCGGCTACAGCCCGTTCTTTCTGCTGTACGGAACGGCACCCCGCGACGGCCGCCTTTGGGCCGAGGAATTCTCTGCGTACACCCGAGACCCCACGAAAGAGGAATCCACTCAATGGGCTGCGGAATTGGCACAATGGCACGAGGCCCCGACAGCTAGGTCCGCTGTTGCAGGATTGAAAGGCGCCAGAGCAGCGACAAGAGCATACCTTCAGGAAAAGAAAGGCCTAATCCGTGTCTACGGCACGGGAGACTGGGTTCTTCGTGTGCGGCGGCGCGCTAGGAAATACGAACCCTTCTACGACGGACCTTGGACGATCACGGGATGCTTCCCCGGGAATGTCTATTCGCTCGCCTCACCCGGAGGGTTCCGGCTCGAACAACGCTACAACGGTACGAACCTTTTTCCCGCGTACGTTCGAGATGGGCACCCTGTGAGAAGCTTCTGGTATGCCTCGAAGCCGATGCTACTGCGCGAGAGGAACGCCCTAGCCGAAGCTGCTGAGCTACCGGCATCGCGGCCAGCAGGGACTGCTGGCTGGAGGGGGATGATGAGGATTCCTGCGAGGATTATCCGCGGGCTCCGCGGGCTCC